>JAIGNY010002420.1:7500-142500 GCA_020152595.1 Chiridota heheva | reverse complement strand
AGGTTGAGTCAAAGATGGGACACCCAAAACGGCAATAATATCGCCGCGTGGTAGAGTAAGGATTAAAATTTGTATGAGGATTAACGCCTTTCTTATCCAAATCTAAATTAAAAACGAAGTTAAAATCACCACCAATAATTAAATTATTGCAAACAAATACGTTAAAGTCACGAGAAAGGGTGTCAAAAAATTAGGAGTGTTGAGGTTGGGTGCATAGATATTACCCAGAGTAAGGGTTTTTGAAAAAGAAAAGAAAAAAAGAACCTGTTATGTCAAGCATAATAAATCTATTCTCTATATCAATATTAGAAGAAAGGACCGAAACATTCAATCTTGGATTAAAAAGAACAACAACCCCCCTACTAGTAGAAGTCCCATGAGAAAAGAACCCACTACCACCCCACTCGTTAGCCCAGTAAGTTTCAATGTTAACAGTACCTATGGGTCTCTTGAATAAAATAAATGTCCTGATTTAACTTATGGAGAAAAGCAAAAAGCTTTTTTTTCTTGCTATTATGCTTGAGACCTCGAGCATTGTAAGTACAATTTTTTAAATCTGCAATGATGAATAGAAAGAGAATAAACTAAGGTAAACAGATGCAAGGAATTCAGGAATTCGATGGTCTTAAGTGTGTCAAGAGAAAAGGAGATCAACAACTTAGAGAACTGCATGATATACAAAGGGGAGAAGGAGTTACATTGATAGAACAGGTGCAAGGCTAGAAATAGCCGAGAGATCTGTAATATTATAAACAATGTTATGGTCATTTAATGATAAAATATGTATGTCGTGTCGTGCAGGGAACATTGTTGAAAAAAGATATAATTTACATAGTTTTAACTGATGGGTTTAAAAAAGGGAAAAACAAAATACAAAAAAACAAAAAAGATCAAACCGCTAAACAAGAACCATCTTTCCTAAAAAAAGAAAGTGTTTTCAGCGGAAAAAGGTCGAAAAGACCAAAAAGTTATAATGAGCCCGGGTTGAAAGCCTGAAGTGGGTAAAGAGACAACAAACACAGTATAAGAACAAAAATAAACACGAAAAAAATATAAAGTATGCAATAATAGATGCATGAAGAATTTTAAAAGATACTTGGGGTTTCCCTTAAGAGTCTCTCTACTTCCCTCCAGAAAAACGTAGTTTTACTCCTCCCCCATAGAGAGCTTTTACCTTGATGGCCCACTTTTTCTTTTCGGCAAGGTCCTCTCTTGTCAAATCATCAACAATGAAGAATTGTTGGCCCTCGAGCACTAAGCGATGTAGCTTAATGACTTGAATCTTTGCTTTATATGATAGGCATCTTCCTAAAATATGAGGTGGTCTGCCCTTGAATCCCATTCCTTCCCTACGGCATCTCTCAATATGCATGTCAATGTCTTCTGGTGTCGAAGAGGGGGGAAACTAGGTTCGTCAGAGGACCGGAGCGGTTTAGGAAAGCATGAAGTGATCAAACCGTCTGTAAAATTAAACTAAGCAAAAGCTGCCAGAACCGCATTAGTAAAACATAAACGAAATAAAAGGCGTCAAACACCAGCAAAATTCCGTTAGTACAATAACGAAAGAACAATCGCCAAAACAACGGCAAAGTGTCATAAGTATGAATAAACGAAATAACAAGAGCCCGAACAACGGCCGCAACTATGAAACGAAATAAACGTGCCAGAACAGCAGCCAAAATCCATTAATAAACAATTAAAACGTTAAGAAAATTAACGTAAGAACCCCATCAGAACGTGAATAATTAAAAATGAGAATATTCACCTCAAGAAAGGGGTGGTCCTCTTCTAGAAAGAACGGCCCTTGCAACTCCGCCTTGATAGTCCGGTATATCCTTCAGATATGCAGAGACGAACGGGAACCCCACCAAAAAGCGCAAATGATGTAGCTATGCTTCATACCTGATGTGCCTTAACCAAACGTTCTGTTAATAACGTGGATTTATTGTACGTGATCGCCTGAACAATCCAACGTGAAATCGTATCAAGCGAGAGGGCGCAATGCGGCTTTTATAAGGACACGAATAAAGCGATGAAAAAAATTCGTATGTTGGATATAGTGTTTGAGACATCAAACAGGACACAAGACCTTGTCCTCTGTCATGTCAGAAAACGTAGCGAGTGACGGAAGGAAAATAGGTTCCGGTAAAAACTCTAACGTCTGATTCTTGGCTAAGAAGGCCTGGTGGGGCACGAGTCGAACGCCCCGATTCAAAGCGAATATGGCCCTCTTTGAGTGAAAGCGTGTGAACCGCGCCTCTACGTCTAGCCAAGGCCGTGGAGAGCAAAAATACCAAACTAAAGGTCTTTGTCAGAACATTCCTTTAATCAATCTTTCCGTCGGTGTCGGTCGAGCCATCTAGAAAGCCCCGGTGGATAGCTGCTATGGCTATCCTGAACCCCTTAACTGTATTGATGGATTATTCAGATTAAACTGGACCAACCAAAAATCATCTACCTCACCAAGAGAAACTGGTCTGTCCCGGCACCAGTCTCAGAACATTCCGAGTCCAAAAGCATACATCCCTCAAGTGAAAGATCTCCGGCTTCGGGCTGCCATTTGGGCAGCTGCCTCCGAAAGACCCTGCGACACAAGGGATTCGCAGATAGAGACCACACAGTCAAATGGAGTGCTCTTGGATTGTGGTGCAGTTTGCCGGAGCCCAGGATTGAGACTAACTCGTCCGTGACCGGAAGCTCGTACGTGAAACCTACGACAAGATTGAGCAGCTGAGGAAACCACAGTTGGCCGGGCCAATTGGGAGTTACCAGAAGAAATATGGAACACTGATCGTACATCACCTTGCCCAGCACTCTCGGTACCAGAGTGAATGGTGGGAAGGCGTGGCCTACGAAGTGGGTCCACCTGATCGTGAACGCATTGACTTTCCAGACTCTCGTGTTGGGTGTCAGAGTGCAAAAAATTGGTAGCTTGTGGTTGTCCATGGACGTGAACAGATCTACGTCCGGGAGACCAAAGGTCAACCAGATCGCCTCGGGCACCCGCGGGAGGAGAGCCCATTCTGTGGGGGCTCCCTGGAGGCAAGATAAGAGATCCGCCATCGTGTTCTCCTTGCCTGGCAGGTGGACCGCCTGGAGTGTGACCTTGTTCGTCACACACCAAGACAGAAGGGACTTGGCTATGATCCAAAGACTCCTTAGATCTCGTGTCTCCCTGTCTGTTAATAAATGCCACTACCGTGGTATTGTCGGTGCGTATGAGAAGTCTTGTTCCGTACCCGTGGTAGGAAATGAACAAGAGCCCGGCGTACTGCCTCTAGTTCCAACAGATTGATGTGATGATCGCACCAAGTGTCCGTCCAAAATCCTGTGACTTGGAAGCATGCTAAATGTGTTCCCCACCCCGTCAAAGATGCATCGGTCACCACTGACACCGAAGGTCTGACGGGTGAAAAAATCGCTCCCTGTGACAGGTGAGAGTGGACGCACCACCACCAAATGTGGGGGACCACCGTCTGCATACGGGGGATGAGGACACTGAGGTCTTTCCTGGATGGTATGAAATGATTCAGTAGATGAAATTGTAGATCCCGCATGTAAAATTTGCACATGGGGACTACATCTACTAGGCTGGCTAGGTAGCCCAAGAATACCAGCCAAGCTCTTGCCTGCAATGCCGGTAACGAGAGGAGGACGTCGGCTCCCGTCCTCATGGCTAGGATCCACTCCTATGTCAATCGTATACAACCTTGAGTAAAATCCAGGACTGCTTCCAGAAAAGTGAGTCTGAGACGGAACTAGGTTGGACTTGGCGAGGTTGATCACCCACCCTAAGTCCTGTGCCACTCTTATGACCACGCTCGTGTGTTTCGCGACGGTGACTGCTACTGCGATGATTAGCCAGCCGTCTAGGTACTTAAAGATTCTGATGCCTTGCCTTCGTAGGAAGGCCGCTAGAACTCTCGTTATCCGGGTGAAGACCCTGGGGGCAGTCCATAGCCTAAAAGGTAACGCCCTGAATGTATACGTCACTCCCTCGAATATGAACTACAGAAAACGCCTGTGTTCCTCGAGCATCGGTACATGGAGATATGCGACCGCGAGGTCGACAGAGGTGGCCCACAGGCCCCTCGTCAACTGAGGGAGGGTGGAGTAAAGAGTCTCCAACTTGAACTTTAACTAACGAATGAACCTGTTGAGTGGTCTCAGATTAATTATCGGGCACCACTTGTTCCCCTTCTCGGAGGCCAGGAAAAAAGTGGACATTACTAGGTACCTGGGAGGGTTCGAAATGAGGGTCATGGCGTTATTCTTCAGTTATTCCCTGATTTCGGTCCTCAACAATTTGGTGGTCGCTCAGGCGAGGCATGGGGTGGGGCAAAAGAGCCCCCTGGGGCGGGGGAGTCATGGACTCTAAACGGTAACCCTGTTGAATGGTTCGTAGCACCCATTTGTCTGTGGTGACTCTCTCCCATGCCTCTGAATTTTTTTCCAAATGCCCCCTGACTGGAACGTCGTTTACAGGGACGTTGGTCAAAAACACTGTCCCTTGCCCTTCCCCCTACCTCCGGAGGAGGAGGTACCAGCTTTGCGTGCAGAGGGGAAGGAGCGTTGACCGGTCCCTGCCACGTTCACTCTGCCGGTATACGAAGTGGACTCCTAGCAAGAGGAAGAAGCTGTATAGGGCCCCATAACTGCGTCACGGCGACTCCAAGTCCGTCGCTGTTAAACGAACCTCGGCCCCGTACGGGGGCTGAAGGGCGGCGACGTGTCGTGTGGGAAGAGAAGAAAAAGACTTCGTCTTCGCTAACAGCTTCTAAGCCTTCCGAAGATCGTCCTGGCGGCCAGCTTGGAGCAACAGAACATCTCGGAAGTGACCTGCAAATAGGTCCGGGCCTTCTGTTGGCAACCGCTGAAGGTCCACCTGAGTGGCGTCAGAGAGTCCAAGGAGAGGGAGAACATTCTCGTGCCTTTCTCGGACTACCTTTGTGGAGGCTCGGGCGAGTTGGTCAACTGTCGCGTCGAGCAAATCTGAGAGTCCAGTTAACAGAGGCAAGGTCTTTGTAAGGACGTCGGCTGGTAGATGCCTACACAAAACCGAGTCTAAGCCACGGAGCTGGACACCGCTGCGGTGCTGCTCGCCAGCTGGCGGAGGAGTTGCCACACTCCGTCCGGGATCAGGGGGGTGTTTATGAGCCTGATAGGCAGCTGGTTGGACATGCGTGGCCTTATCAACTTCTTTGTTGTAAGCTGTCAAATCCCTGTCCGGGGTTCTAGCCCAATGCCTAACCTTGGACACCAGGGAGGCATCAATGGGAAATTGCCTAGCCCTTGGCTTAGTATACCTTAGAGCTGAGATGAGCAGTCTACGCTAAAAAAAGCCTCTATGAGAGGTGCCTCTGTAACATCCAGCTTGATTTCCCGTTCTAGGAAGTCCATAAGCTGGGCAACCCGCTCCCCTTGTAAAAGGGGGTCCACTGTGGGAGGTGGCGGGAAGAGGACCTCGTCCGGTATGATACGGGGGTTTTATCCAGTGCAATCTGCATCATTGATGTGGCACTGGGGACAGCTTGAACCGGGGTGACAGGAGGAATCCCCCGTTCTGGGGGTCGGTCCCGTGCCGTATCCAAAACGTCCAAAAAAATCGACTTCGTTCTCCCGAGGGATAGATGTCGAGGGCATCCTCCTCTAAGACCTCAGGGTCAGGGGAATGCCAATCCACGGGGGTGGCAGCTGCCGGGGGGCGAGAAGCAGGAGACGGTAGCCTCCACTCCAGCGCCTGGGACACTAAAGTCTCAAGTGTTTTCTTGAGTGTGTCCTGAAAGGTGGGATCCTCCAGGGGGTTACCCCTGCTTTGCTTCCTATGCCACCGCCTGGGTTCAGGGGAAGATGAGGAAGACGAGGAGGAAGAGGACTGGTGACGTTGACTCTGTCTCTCCATGTATGCACTGTCCCGATCCCTGTATCTTCTCCAAAATCTGCCTCGTTCAGGAGACCTCACTGGGGGGATGGGAAGGTAGGGCTCCACTACAGCGTTTGGCACCACTGGGGTATGTGTTAGCCTACGCCCACTCAGCTGTAGGGGTCCGTTGTTGGGTGTCCTGCTGAGAGAGTGGGAGGCGGCCCACCTCCCGGGCGGGAGGGGGCTGCGCTTTAAGCTTGGGTGGCGGCGGAAGGGGGGAGACGAAGACGGCCTATCTGACCGTTGCTTCTCCACTCTCTCGGCCGCTCTTTGAAAGTGCCGGTCGCGGTGGAGTCTGTGCTCCGACCATGTGACTTGATCCCATTCGCTGCATAGAGTACAAGGGTTGGACTCGCAGCATAATATGCACGCGTAACACGTAAGATGGACGTCACCGGAGCGTAATTTAAAGAAGCGTTTGCATGCTATGCATCGCAGGACATCGTGGGTGCGTAATGCACCGACACTCGGGGACCTGTCCTCCGTGTCCATGATATTGGTAAAAATAGTTGCAGAACAGTCACGTTCAATGCGGACAATCTTATTAATGGCGTCCACACGGCCGTGGAACGGTGTAGCTAATGGCTACGGGACCAAGAAAAAAATAGCTCTCGTGGTGCTATACTTCTTGCGAAGATTGTCACTTGTCACCTGATCATGTAGCTTCGTAGCTAGTGGGTGTATTTCCGGGTTAATCATACAGTGTACGTTATCACGCTACAAAACTATGGAGCCATACGTATCCGATAACCAGAGCCGTATGGAAGCGTCCAGCCGTCAAACAGACCCGTAAACAAGGGCCATGGAGCTGTCCAAGGACCGGAAACACGGGCCTTGGAGCCGAGCTGTAAACACGGATCGTGAAGTCGTCCAATGGACCCGTCACGGAGCCGTGTACACGGGTATGGATCTGATCACCGGAACCGTACGGACCGGAAAGGACCCGTGAAATGATTCGCGTATAACCTCTTTGGGCGCCCCCTTTACGTGGCCCAACTGGTCCCTATCGCAGAACCGTAGACCACAGCGGTATACAAAGGGTTTACTCACTAAAAATAGGCATCGCTCCCAACTCAGTAATCTTATCGAGAAGGGGGCGCTTCTTTATAGAGGTTTATATTTTAAGTGACGTCTTCTTTAAGACGCCACTTAGTTTATCTATATATAGACTCAGGTAACTTACGTCTGATAGACCGCACCCGTGGCTCTACTGACTCAGTAGTCTATCGAGTCAGAGGCCTCCAGGGGATAATCAGGAAAAAGTTAACACAGTAAACTACAAACACAGGCCTTCACAACTCAGTAATCTTATCGAGAAGGTGACCATAGTGTAAGTAGAAACTCTGAGACTAATTGATTTATATTTTCTGAAAAAGAAAGATATATATATATGAATGCATACATATACAAATACACCAAGATGCCCATATGGGGGATGTACCTATGATCCTTTGATCAGGCTTATTAAGAGACAAGGCATAGCAACTTAGCACATCAAAAATATTTTAACAGAAAAATTCTCTATCTGAAAAATTTTTAGAACCCGAGAAAAAGCATCAAACGTAAAAACTTTATTAGCGTAGTAGTGTGGAAAACACGAACCACTGAGTAACTTGGCGTCTGTGGATTTAAAAAGAAAAGATTAGATCATCTGTAAATAGGACGTCCAAGAGACCCCCTTAAAAATCAAAAACTTTGTCTTAATTTTATGTGAGAAAAATGAAAACACGAAATACACTGGTAACGTTAATAATAATATAGGCTCTCTTGTAAGAACTGTAGCTCCTTGGAGCTGTAAGAATCAGACTCCTCGAACCCTCTGTGGTGACGTTGACCCAATGCGCATGGGCCAACATCGATTGAAGAAATTGGCCTAATACATACCATACATGAACCTGTACGGAAGATATCCTAACATGTAAATACAATTACGCTAGGCTCTCCTCGTGAAAGGGCGGGGCTGAGGGTGAAAAACACCTTAACCCAGGGGCAAAAGGTCCACTAGACAGGCACACCTGGTGCTTTAGGGCCTAAAAACACCCGCCACGAGAGTGGGACACTCTCGAACTAGCTACCCTCTTTGCGTGAATGTAGACAAAAACACTCTATCCTAAGTGTAGACTACACAGGAAAGTCCTGGCAGTCGAATTGAAGAAAACCCGCGCCTCCGAAAAAAAACCTGGGCCTATGGCTACCTCGTCTTACCTAAGAAGACTAGAAAAAGCCAACTGCTTAAGATAGAGCAGCAGAAAAACCTGCTTGGTATAAGCTGCAAAAGAGAAAATTGTTAGAAAGAGGTCAAATTATTTAAAAGAAAAAATAACCAGTTCCAGCGATGTTGTTGCAAACAACGCGCTGAAAAGAGTGAGGGTTAGTAGAGGTAATATGGAGGTCAGGGCTTGGCTGGTAACTATGTCTTAAAGGTCGGTTAGAAGTGCACTAAAATCAGGTCATGTGACCAGATTGCATATAACATGAAAGGTAAGGTACAACTAAAAATAAATATATAGAGCTATATATATATATATATATATATATAAAAAAGGGATATATATAAAAAGGATATATATATATATATATATATATATATATATATATATATATACATATATATATATACATATACATATATATATATATAAATCTAAAACGATAACATATATATATATATATATATACATAAATCTAAAAGATAACATATATATATATATATATATATATATATATATATATATATAGGGCTATTTATATAGATATATATATATATATATATATATATAGGAGCTATTTATATAGATATATATATATATATATATATATATATAGGCTATTTATATAGATATATATATATATATATATATATATATATATATATATAGATATTTATATAGATTATATATATATATATATATATATATATATATATATATATATATATATATATATATATATATATATATATATATATATATATATATATATATATATATATATATATATATATATATATATATATATATATAGGGCTATATATATATATATATACATACTTTCATAGGACTATGGCTATGGGGACATTTAGTGACATATCCCCTTGTTATGGGGACTCATTAGGCTATGGGGACATATACATGTCCCCATAGCCATAGTTGCTCTAAAATCCCTCTAAGTGAATCGTTATGCAAAGTGGTGGCGTTTTTAGCCATGTCCCCATAGCCCTAATTTTAGTGACCTGTGACCACAGCGAACATTTAAAGGTATAGATTGCTGCCACTATTTTTGCTTCAATGTATTTGGAGTTAAATAGTTGGTATACTATAGACACAGGTCGAACTGAATAGATAACTAAATCTAACTTGACCTCTGTGGTGAATCATTTGCGGTTTTGATGTATGAACTGAATAGTAATACACTTGTTTATAGCATGTATGGAGATGGCATTGGGGTTGAATTTGTTGTAATAATTAAACTCCATGGTACAACATAGTGAATACAAGAGGCATCAAAAGATGAAGTCAATATGCAGTATTCATGATAAATGCAATGTATCTGATATGGGCTATTATTGTGAAAACGGTCGCATGGATAACTGTTGAAAACGATATATGACTGTACAAGGAGAAAAATCTGGAACATGGATTTATGTGTTTTGTTGGGATGTAGGCCTAGATGTAATTGCATGGGCCTCCAACATTTTCGAATAAATTTATCTCACACAACAGTGGCGATTTTTGTCTTTCTCAGGAGTAGGGGTTTTGAAATATTATCTCTGAAATCCTTAACATACAAGGATAGAAATCTGGAACATAAATTTATGTGTTTTGTTGGGATGTAGATGTAATTGCATGGGCTTCGCAACATTTCCGAACAAAATTAACTCACAAGAGTGGCGATTTTTTTTCGTTCTCAGAAGTGGGGTTCTGAGACATAATCTCTGAAATCCTTTAAATTCAAGAGGCCAGTTGTAAAACAGTATCAGCTAATGTAGCCAGGTAATGCCTCAGCAACCTACCGAACCAGTTCTGCGGGGACCTCGAAATTTTCAAAAATATTTTTTTTTAATTGTTTTTTTTCTTCTTTCAATTTTAAAGATTTGAAAATGGTTTTGAAAAGTGGGCGCATATTTTGAAGAGATAAATTTAGGTGGGATCTAATATTTGGGGAAAGGTAGGGGGGGGGGTGAACCCCTGTTCCCCGCCCTTCCGCCCTGAGTGCCTTTGAGGATCGTATTATCACTGATTAACAGTATAACAGGATCCAAATAATTAACGATATGACTATATTAACGAACAATTTTTTATTTAAAATATTTCATTTTCATCTCTTCATTGGTCTAAGCTTAAACATAGACGCGGCTCGCTATAATGGCGCAGGGAGGGGGTGAAGGAGACAATTTGCCAACCACTGTTTTTTAAGAAGAATGCATGAGTTGTCCCTTATCGCATGGGTCTATAACAGCAATTTGGCTTGGGGTGGGGTGGGGGAGTATGAATTTTATCACAATAAGTTACCGTTAAAAAGACATTTCAACTTACCTTCAATCCAAAAAAAAGTGGGGAAAGCCTTCATGCTGCCAGGTCCCTGTATTGAAAGAGGTAAGGCGGACAATGTCCTCCAAAGTTTTCCAACTATATTTTTATTAAAAAATGTACATTGATCAAAATTTTCGGAAAATTTTAGATATGATTTAAGGGGACTACATATTTGTCTGAGGCCCAAATATCTTTTTAATCGGGAGGCGAATCTTCAATGTTAATGGAATCCGAATAATATTTCAAAGATTCAAAATTTATGTTTTCAAGTCTCAAATATCAATTTTGTTTTATTTTGGGACCTTCTAATCGAGCGTCAGGGGAAATTTTACCCTGCCGCTGACCACTTCTCAAAGGGCGGGCCTGCTAGACTATTTCAGTCTCGAACAGTTCTGGTTAAAGTTTATTGTAGAATGATTCTGCTCCTTCTCAAAAAAAACAACAAAAAAAAACATTCCCGACAAAAAAGAATCTACCCGATAGGCGACGAACTGAGACTTTATACATTGAACTTCCCAAAATGGGAAATTTTCCCCGCAATTTCGTAGTTTGCCAGGAAAGTGATAACTTTCCCGACAAAATGCACAATTTTTTAGACAAAATGCAGAATTTTCCCAACAAGTTTTTAAGAAAATCTGTACTTTATAAGCAGTTTGTTTGAAATTTCAACATAACTTATTAAGTCATGAGCATTATAAATACAAATTGCAGTTTGTCCTGAAAATAGTGCTGTTTTTCGAAAATTTGTATCTTTTCCAACAAACTTTTTTCGACAGTTTTTGAAAAATAATGATTTTAAATGTTGAAATTCGGATAAACTGCAAAATTATCCCGAAAAACTGTCACGTTTTCTTGGTAAAATTGTGGGAAAATTATTCATGTGGAATTTGGGATGAATGGATCACAGTGTTGTACTAAGTACTCTCTCTTAGAAATGTCTTTGGCTATATGTTTTTTTTTCCCGGGACCTCTTCATAAAAAAGCAAAAAACAAAACTGCATCAAACCTCTTACAACGCAGAAACCAAAAGGTGGTAAAATGTGATCCCCCGCCCCCCTTCTCCTCCCCTCCCTTTGGAAAATTTATGGATCCGCACCTGATTTTTCCCATCTCTGGGCATCATTCCTCAATCATCATCACGGTAAAAGAAAGCACCTTAAAATTACGGTAAACACTATTTACATGTCTTTTGCTGAATTACAAAGTCCTTCGCATCCAATGACAGAAATTTGTACATTATTTGGTAATGTTCTCCAGAAATCACTTACAAGAAGCCCTTTGGGAGGAAGAGGGAAGAGAGGGAAAGGGGGCTAACCCGGCAATGGCCATGCGGGGAGAAATGGCTTATCAACTAAGAAAAATAGTCGAGTCGTCCCGGGACAGTGCTTCTGTCCCGGGACGAGAGCGTTTACGTAAATATTTGCCTAAAAACTTTGAAATGTACAATCCACCCCCATCCCATTTGATCACCACACTGGATGTGGATGTTTTAACAGACATCTCCCCCACTTTGGGCCAACCCACCGCCACCAGCACAATATACAGCCATTTAATTTTGCCAAGGTTATCAGTTTATGGCCTAAAAAGTTATGTAATTTCAATGTGAAAAGTGAGGAACATGGCTTACCATCAATGATAAATAAATGAAATCTGGCTGCCTGGGGACAAGTGAGTCATCCCCCTTCATATTATCGGACATGCAACAATAATAGTCTGGACATGGAAACAGTTTGCCAAGGGATGCACAACTGACACGTATACAATACGCCTCAAAGACTGAAACTTAAAAGATGTTTTTTTTTTTTTTACTCAGTTACGACCTTCACTTGTTCCGAGATGTCAGTAGCAAATTGAGATGTAGATGTAGCGAGGTGATTTTTAAATACCACTTTTTTTCTTTAAAGATCAAAATGTAACTTCATGAACCCATTTGGAGTAAAGATTATGTAGAACTAAACAATCGAATCTTTTCCTAATCCTTTGGCGTTAACAAGGTTAGCTGAATTAAATTTATTTTTCTTACGTGCGGCTCTCCAGAAATGTACTGGAAAACTAAATAAAAGTGAAAATCCACATCAACAAATTCTTTCAATAGTGACCAACATGATCCGAGGGTCATCAGGTCATGTAATGTTGCTTCACCCATGCACATACTGACATAGCAGCAAGAAGAGTTCTTGGCCAACATGCCGAAGGAAAAGGACGCCCGAAACAATCTGGTGTCACAAGTTCTGCTTCATATTAGTCAGCATATTTTACTTGAATATCTACATTTTGCTTGACTCGGTTCATTTTTGTGCCGGGGAATATTGAAAAGACAAAAAAGGTGATTGACTATTCTTTTCCAAGCATGCCAAGTGTCATACACTTACATGTCATTAAAATTAATTATTTTGTCAGACAGCTTCAGTCTAGAGGTCCTTTACCTTGTGGCATATTTACCTCAAAATTACCGAAGACGGAAGCAAAAGTACATGTATATGCATCACCAGAAAATATTAAAGGAAGGGGGAAGGGAGGGGGAGGGGGGTGTTAGAATTTATAAGCAACGGAGCGTAATATGAAGTGGGGGCGCAAAGGTCTGAGTAAACCTTTTTAGGTAATATAATGAAAATAGGCCATATTTTACCCAGGAACCTTAACTATAGTGCATTGCAATTTAATTGATATAGTTTTACTCTTTTTCCCAGACGTGCATGGCATTGTGCGATACGCGTAGCGTGAATTTTCTCGATATTTACAAGTAGTCCTGGAACTTTTAAGCTTCCTTGGTTGGGTCAAGGCGCAAAGCTCTGGTGGGGGCCAGGGGAAGAATTACCCGGAAGCTCAGCGATTTAACCGTCTTTCCAGGTCAGTTTTGGTCCGTCTTAAAACTTATATGAGTTTCATGTACTGAATTTTTTAAGTTTGATCAAAGACGTGACATATAAGATGCGTAGGAAGGTGAAATTTTCCGGCAGAACATATAGCGACACCCGGAGCTCAATCCATAGGGGCACTTCTCGTTAGCGCATATGGGAGAAAACACGATTTGCACTTCGCCGAAGTTACTGAAGGTAGCACAGAGCTAAATATTTGCCTTATTGAAACCTTTGATAAAAGCGTTAAGTTCGGAGTCTTTTTCATACAAGAAAGCGAAAGATTTTGTGACTTTTGTGAGGTTTTCTGAAAAATATGTTGTATTATCTTTTGGATGAGCTTAATTTCAAAAGGTGGTTACCGGAGGTTTTGGGCCCTAAGTCAAAAGATAGTAAATACCCTCATTTGATAACACTATTTTCAGTATTGCTGCATGGTAAAATAGTTCCCCCAATTTTTTTTCTGAAGATGATTTTAACCAAATTCTATATTCAATGTCATGACATATTCTTTTCATCTGTTCATACACCTACTAAAATTTTTAAGTCTTGGATTTGTTCCTTCCTAAATGGCGGCCCATCAAAAATGTTTATTCAGCCTCTTTACTGAGAGTACTCAATTTGCTCTTGCGGATTAATACCTGATTAGTTCCGGGCTACCTAGAGTCGAGTGATCGCAAGTCAGGAAAGTTTTCGTTATGGTCAGCTGCGTACCGAGCAAGTGATTTGCAAATAATCGATAGTTGGGTAATACCATAGGTGGCGATCCCGGGGGACGGAGTACATGTCCCCAAAATGTTGTTGGTGGACGGATATACTTACGCCCCCCTCCCTCCCCACCCTTAAAAATGAAATCTTATATATAAAGCCTGTGCAAGCTTTGACCTGTTTTGTCATTTGACTGTTTGGTAATTTCCATCATTTTAAAGCCTCGTAACCCAATGTGGCATAACTATGGCCCAACGGAGTGGGGACGAGTAGGGCCCTGCGTGCCCATACGGCATAACAGCCCCCACACTATATTTTGCTACGGGTCCCACTACGGACCCTTAGGGTCCAGCCCGGGGGCCACCTTAGTTAGTCCACCCCTCCTCCTTGGATTAGCTACTGTTTGTGAAGTATATGACATATACAACTTTCAAATAAAGATGATAGATAATATACTAATATTAACCAGCACGAACTATAGATAATGGCGTGGGAACCAGGGAGAAAGAAAAAAAAAATCCATATGTAAAACTCAGCACGAGCATATTTGTTCCCAATAAGTTATAGGGGAAGGGGGCTTGACGAAGATTGCTTGATATACGAGGCCCCATTTTTGTTGGGGAACATAAGCAATATTGTACTTGCTTGATATATAAGGTTCCCTTCTTTGTGGAAAGGGGAGGGGAGGGGGGGATAAGCATATCCGTCACCCAACAAAATCATTAGAGGGACATATCTGCGTAGGAGCCTGGTTAGCAGTCCAGGGGGAGATGGATACTCTGAAAATTTAATATTTCTGATGGCCCTATAAATGGCTTTAAAATCATGGAAAACTGCCAACAGTCATCTTTTTAGGCTAACATAAGCGCATATTCGTCATATAACAAAATTATTGGGGAACATATCGGCGTGGGAACCTGGTTAGGGATCCAAGGGGCAATGGATACTCTGATGATTCGTAACTTTTGATAGCCCTGAGCTGCTAAATGGCTTTCAAATGATGGAAAACTGCAGAACTGTCATCCTTTTTTTTTTTTATGGGAACATAAGCGCGCATATTCGTCACCTTACAAAATCATAAGTGGGACATATCGGCGTGGAAACGAAGAAGGTTCAGGGCCAGGGACAAGCTTGCCGGAAGTTTTGAATATTCATTATTTTAATGACCATCATTGGCTTTTAAATAATGGAAACTTTAAAATGAAGATAACAGATCAAAGATTGCATATTCATATTGAAGGCGTGGGAAGCACAACCTCTGTAATTTATACACAGAAAACTGCGACATTAAAGAAGACATGAAGTTATTTGAAATCAATTATAAAGAAAAACATTAGACTTTTATCAAAAACTGTGTCTATGATGTCATATTTAAAGGGCAGTATGAAGAAAATGGCCACGCTCATGTACAAGTTATTTTAGACAGAATCAATGCTTTAATTAATTGGAAGAAAAAAAAATCTGTTAGATTGCTTTGGAAAATCTAAAAATTGAGCAATAACACAATTTTACGGGTTTACTGTATATAGGTAAATTCCTAATTTCAAGTTTCTGTTCCTGGCAGCGGTACATGATTTTACATGTTCATTGACTTTAAATGTTCATCAAGAAAAAACAAGCTTTTCTTCTTTAATTTAAAAATTAATTATATTTGTGTTATATTATGAAAGCAACATTGCAGTATCACTGCTTCAGGGCGCATTTTAGGGATCTTCAATAAAAACAACATTAAAACAATTTTTCTATAGTCTTTCTCACCAAAGCGATCAGAAGTAGAACAATAATGGTCACTTTCAGACCGAGGCCTAAAACATGTGTTTTAGACATAACCCTGTCTAAATTACGAGTTTCAAAAAATGTAATATCCCAGAATTGTTTGCGATATATTCTTATATATGACCTTCTCTGTGATCAGGGAGGCACATTAGACAATATCCATATGATTTCAGTTGAATTTCAACATTGTGGGGACCTAATATGTATATGCAGATTGTGGGGACCTAATATATATATACAGATTGTGGGGACCTAATATATATATATATACAGATTGTGGGGACCTAATATTTATATACAGATTGTGGGGACTTAATATATATATATACAGATTATGGGGACTTATTATATATTTGGTTATGGGGACATGTGTCCCCATAATCATGTTTAATTTATAAATACAAAAACTTAATATCCCAGAATTGTTTAAGATATATATTCTTATATATGACCTTTTCTGTAATCAGGAGGCACACTAGACAATATCCATATGATTGGTTTTGAATATCATTTTCATAAAGAGAAGTCCCCATAGACAGGTGATATATACATGTCCCCATAGAAACAGTTCTGTATGTATATGTATGTATATATATATATATACATATATATATATATATATATATATATATATATATATATATATATATATATATATATATATATATATATATATATATATATATATATATATATATATACATATATATATATTATATATATATATATATATGTATATATATATATATATATATATATATATATATACATATAGCCCGATATATATATATATATATATATATATATATATATATATATATATATATATATATATATATATATATATATATATATATATATATATATATATATATATATATATATATATATATATATATATATATATATATATATATATATATATATATATATAAGGTAGCTGGCTGCCTTCTCAAATGTTTTCTTTCTTTACGAACAAGAAAGAAAACATCATCACTAATGAATAGTTTCTTCCCACGGAAAAGGTTTTGTTTAGACAGGTGAACATGACGTGAATCGGTTGTGGTTTTCGTTGCAGCTTGTTTCACCCTGATCGAATCGAGAGCAACCCTGGAGTATGGTGAGCCCTGGTTATCTTTATTTCGTCAGCATTCTCCATTTTCAATAACTGTTTCAAAACATGGGTTTTATCAAAGTTTTCACAGTTGTTCCATCTGGGGCTTTCACTTTTTTAAAGAACGATGTGGATTATGTTATTTTGTCTTGAACGATTTTCTAGATCATCGATCTTTTTTTCCATTGTCACCGTCATAAACCTAAAATTTAGATATAAGTTCCAATAGGTAATTGACTTGCTTTGAGGGTAAGATCAACTTAAAAAGTCTCACCTTTGTGATTTAGGAAAACAGTCAACTTTTCTAGCTCAGATTTTTTTTTTTTTACAGAGTCCAAACTGAGTAGGGATGTTGCTCAGTGCAGCTAGCTGTCTTTTTTTTATCTCTAATTGTTCTTCTGACATTTTTTGCTGCTGAGAGATAATAAGGTTCAACTTCTCCTCTTTTGTCATGTTGTGTCTGGATGAGTTTAAACAATTGTCTTCTTTGTTTCCATGACCATTTCCATGTTCAAATGGTTCTTGTAGGGAGTGCTGTATGTCTGTGTAAGCTCACCTGCACAACCTGCATCTGCCTTTCAAGATTTTTCTTCTATTTTGGAGGCATATTACAAAATGAGAGTACTTGATTGATCCCCTCCCCACTCACAACTGAAGTACTTGGGCACATTTCTAAAATATCCTTGTCCTTTACATTGAAAACTGACAAAATTAAGAGAGCGACTTATCGTTGTTTCTTACATATTATTCTGAAGCACGTCCACATTTTGCATATTGCATATTTGGTTTGAGCAGAAATCAAGTTATTGATCATTAATGCCACATGCTCATGAAAAAAAAACACTGTTCCACCAGAACAGTGATCTTTAAAAATTCACTGTTCCAGCATAAATACTAGTAGCTTTCTGTACATCATCTGAAAAAGCATTAAATCTAAGAAGATCTGTTTTAGATTTTGAAATTAGTACTGTTAGCTTTTGACTTGACTAATTTATCCAAAATTTATGATGTATGACTAGGAGGGGAGGGTGGGGGGATGGGGGGGGGACATTTTTTCTGTAATTCTTTTAAATTTCTTTTGTTAATAAAAGTCACTGAAGTCTGAAAATGATAGTTAAGTCTAATCCTGCTAGAATTTGGTTAGGGGTATAGTCAAGACTAAAAAATGTTTGTTAAAATTTGCTGTACCACTTCAATGAATCATGATAGACATTTAAAAAATAATTAACATAAGGAAATACAAAGGCCCCCTGTAATCAGTGCTGTTTATACACCCAATCGGGAAAACAGTTTTGGTCCCCCAATTGGGAGTAACAAAGTATCCCACAATGCATCTATCAAAATTCAAATTTTGTAAAGGAATCATATAAGAATGAGACAAATTTCGAGCGCGGGGAACTCAACCACTGCGAACTTGAAGGGTTCATATTTTTCTTATTATCTTTTCACTGTGCGCTTTTCGAGAAAATTGGAAGAAAAGTGGTGACTTTTTATTATGAGATACCGCCAGGCAGTCGTGTTTTAACAAGATCTTCTGAAAAAAACATTTTGAAGATTTGTTTGAGAATTATTTTTCACATAACATTGTAACTAGAACAGTAAATACTGTCATAGTTTGCATACCCATGCACATTGACACCCATATCATATGCCCCAGCCAATTATAGAAATGGCATCTCACACTAAGTCCCAGATGGCATTCCATGTCCCAGATAGCATTCCATGTCCCAGATGGCATTCCATGTCCCAGATGGCATTCCATGTCCCAGATGGCATCCCATGTCCCAGATGGCATTCCATGTCCCACCTTATGTCCCACATTGGATTCCATCTTATGTTCCATATGGTCTCCCTCCCAATGTCCCAAAGACATCCTACTTTATGTCCCACATGTCATCACATCCCATGTCCCCATGGCCTCCTACCCTATGTCCCACATAGCCTCCTACCTTGTCACACATGACATCCCAACCTATGTCACACTCTGTGTTACTCGTGGCATCCCACTCCATGTCCCACATGACATCCCATGTCCCACATGATATCCCATACCATCCCATGTCCCACATGACATCCCATCCCATGGCATTTCACCCCATGTCCCGCCTAACATTCCACCATATATCCAGCATTAGTAGCTTCCCACCTGATGTCCCACATTGGATTCCACCTTATGTTCCATATGGTATCCCTCCCAATGACATCCTACTTTATGTCCCACATGTCATCACATTCCATGTCCCCATGGCCTCCTACCCTATGTCCCACATAGCCTCCTACCTTGTCACACTGTGTTACTCGTGGCATCCCCATCCCATGTCCCACATGACATCCCATGTCCCACATGACATCCCATGTCCCACATGACATCCCATGTCCCACATGACATCCAATGTCCCATATGACATCCCATGTGCCACATGACATCCCATGTGCCACATGACATCCATGTCCCACATAACATCCCATCCCACCCTATGTCCTGCATGGCATTCCACCATATATCCTACATTGCATTCCACTCTGTTTCACATGGTATCCCACACCATGGCATCCCACCCCATGCCCCATATGACATCCCATAGGCTCCATAAGAAGTCTCATCCTAGCTATCAGTCCCTGATTGAGTCTACTATGTATGAAAGTGTCAGTTAACATAATAACTTATATAATTATGCCTGATATAGACCTTGGTGTATACCACGAGGTATATATCATATCATATGTCCCGCAAGGCCCCCACCCATGTCCCACATGGCATCCCTTCCTCTGTCCATATGCTGTCACACTCCCTGACTAAGCATACTAAATAAGTCTGGTCAGTTCAGTTCATACACTGTAGCAACTTTATGCAAATGACCACAATAATAAAGGCAGAGTTTAATAATCATGTCTGATACAACCGTTGGTGCCCAAATATTTGAAGAATTTTAAGGATTTTTAATCTCCAGTGCTACGAGAGACGCTTGAGGTTATATTATTTTTCAGTTATCTTTTAAGGAAATATCAAATGTTTTGTAAACTTTTTAAGGAAACTAGTCTTTGATCTTGTCTTAAAGTGTCTCTAAAAAACTAACATTTTGAAAGGAAATTCTAACCTTCCATAAGGATATCTGAATCAACTTTTTTTGAGGAACTCTGAAGAAACTTTAACATTTTCTGAGGAATTCTCAAAAAACTAACATTTCTGAGGAAATCTCAGGAAAAACTGTGGACAGCCGGACAACGTCCAGACGTATGGAATTGCCATTACATAGGTTCACATTATGCTTCAAATGCTCTGCAAAAAGTCTGGTCAGTTCATATACTGTAGCAACTTTATGCAAATGACCACAATAATAAAAGGCGAGTTTAATAATCATGCCTGATACAACCATTGGTGCCCAAATTTTTTGAAGAATTTTAAATCTCCAATGCTACGACAGAGACGCTTGATGATCTCTGAAGAATATTAGAAATTATATAATTTTACAGTTATCTTCTAAAGAAATATCAAATGTTTTGTAGACTTTTCAAGGAAATTAGTCTTTAATCTGTCTTAAGTGTCTCTGAAAAACTTGAACATTTTGTAAGGAAGTTTTGACCTTCCATAAAGATATCTGAAGAAACTAACTTTTTCTGAGGAACTCTGAAGAAAGTTTAATATTTTCTGAGGAATTCTCAAAAACTGTGAACGGCCAGCTGGACGGACAGGAAGACAGACGAAATCACCATTACATAGGTTCGCATTATGCTTTGCATGCAAAGCAATAAAAATGAGTCAAATCAAATGTTTGTATCGTCATCTTATTTAAATAAAACGGAGTGCTAAGAAATAATACACACAAAAAGAGATGACACCAAAGACTATGGCTATGCTTCGTTATTGAATCGACTCGTACTGCGCAATGTCCCGATCTACCGAACGGGTGCACTCTAGAGAACCCCCTATCGGGGGAGTACAAACTGGGCTGCTAATATATCACAAAACTTGCATACAAATTTGTGTACTGATTCCTGAGATTTTCAACAAAATTTTTTTGCATCCTACCAAAGACCCTGTTTTAAAGTACTTGAAGGGAGGTAATTTTATCAAATTTGAAAGAGCACTTCTTTTACAGTTAACAAAGAAGTGGGAGGACGCCCTTCACATTTTCTCCCTGCTTCAGTCACCACTGCAAGTTACCCGTCTGATAAATAAAGCATGAATCCAGTCAATTCATACTTCAACTCCGGGTTCAATTAAGGGGCAGAATTCACGCACATATTATCAAATTCCTGCAAAAAAATAACTGGGGAAGGAGTGGGGGGGGGGGGGAGAAACCCGCAAACAAAAATCAATAAAATGCCCAAAACAAAGGCCAAATTCCCTCCCCATCCCCCACCACCCCCCAAAAAAAAGGGTCAAATTTGGCATTTTCCGGCCATAGTTGGACATTTCCGGTGGTATTCTTTGGTCTTTTTTGGTATTTCTCCAAAAGATTCCCCACACACACATTTTTTCTTCAAAATCACCAACAAAAATTACACAAGGGAGAATATTCCCCCAAACTTGGAAATCTAGTATCAACGCTGCTTTAACTTTTTCAATGTAACCTCCTAAATTACCTTTGACACCACCTGAAGATCATATTTGTCCTTTTCCATTTATTGATCATAAAAATACTTTCATTTCTTTACAGCATATGTAGATGCGCTTCTCAGTGAAGTAACCAACGTGGTTGCGAAAGGAGATAGTCTTTGAAGCAGCAGACAAGCAGGTTATCTTCACCACCACCACCTTTAACAAGCACTGTGCAGAAGCCCTCACACCAAGAAGCCCTGCAACGGCAAATGACAAGGTTTAGTACTTCTGAGGAAATCAAATTGTCTCGTTTGCATACCAGAAATAGTGGTGGACCATGTTGCTACTACTATATTCATTGATTGAGGACAATAGCAAAAGTCATTTTTATTTCATATTTATCTGTTTTATATTCTCAGTGAAACTTTATATTGCAATAGTACCCAGCTCTAAGGTGGGTGTGGGATTTTGCTAACACAAATGATATATATGTGAAGAGCATGTTCACACTTAATGGTGAGGTGTAGTGTGCATATTGATTGGATTACTTGCATAACAATAGACTTTCTTGTGAAATGTTTAATCTGAGATCACAACTTACAGTAAGGCAGTTAAAATTGTTTACATTCACCTAACTTGGCACAATGGTAGAGGAAATTGGTACTATTCAGATGAGCATGATGGGTGGGCGGGGGAATGGGGGAGGAAGGGAGGGGGTGCATACTTATTAGCCTATATGCATAACAATGGAAATATATGTATCACTGATACCTCTTAGATCAGGGTGGGTGTAGTGATGTTACTTACACAAATAATATATGTGAAGCCAATTGTTCACAATGAATGGCAAATTGGTGTGTGTGCATATTAAGCAGGTTAGTTGCATAATGTTAGACCTCTGCTCATTACTAAGTTATGAATGCTCTACATGTACATTCAAAAATCTTGCGGGGGCAGGTATTAAAGGTATTGGACCTTATGGATGAGTATTGTGAGTTCTGTGTTAATTCAAATTAGCATATTTGCATAACAATTAAAATACTTGTTTATATCTCTTAAAGTAGTGAGGATGTGGTGAGATTTACTAAGGTAAATTAAATAAAGTGTTTTGTTCATATTATTTTTGTGGAACAGGTTTAGTCCGAGGTCAGATATGTATGGTTGGGGATTGTGTTTGCATAATAATTACCGGGGTTGATACTTACAATTGTTCGACTGAGGTAGGGCTTCAGGATGATATCTTTGACAGTTTTCTGTAACAGTGTGTGCAGGTAGTCATTTGATATGACTTAAGTAATGTCAGTGAAGATGTAACAATGAAGTAATCAGTAAATTTGTTTGAAATGTTCTTCCAAGTTGATGAACTTCATTTATTGTGTGAAATATATTTTCCTTGGAAGGCATGTCACTATTGTTCTTTTCCTTTATACAGTATTTTCAAAGGTAATAAGCACAAATGAATGCAGGGAGACTGATAGACACAAGTCACACCTCAGGCCTGGATAAGCCAACCCACACCGGCTTAACGGTTTTGTGTACAATTATTGAATTCCCTGGGAGGGATCAAAGGTGTATGAGCCTGATTTTGTTTGGGGACAACCAAGATTAAATACAGCAAGACATTTAAAGATTACCCCTGTATTCTTGGACTGAATTCAGAACTTAAAATTGCCCTAAATTCTATCTAGGGGTTGCCCTTAACCTTGACTAAAGTTGAGCTGCTGTAGTCAAAACTGAAATCCAAGGATTGCATTTTCCCTGAGAATGACTTGGAACAAGATTTGCCCTCATTCCAGGGGCATAGCCAGAGGGGAGAGGAGGAAGGGGGCTTGTGCCCCTTTCAGAGGCCCATCCCTATGTTGCCCCCAAATAAAATGGCAGATATAGTGTAATTGTTCATTGCATCATTAGTCTCGCCCCCACAAAACGTAACACTGCCTCACTCTTGCCCCCCAAAAGCCAGTACCTAGCTATGCCACTGCCTCATTCCAAGCATAAACCAAGGTTTTATCATTATCTCCTGACCTGACCTCAGGAATGAATATTCTTAGCTGGTTGGATCCTCATTAGAAGCTGGAACCAATTAACAGCTGAGTGAAACGCTCAAGGACAATGGCAATACAGCACTACAATCTGGAAATTGGAATATAAAAACCCAGTGAAGATCTGCACTGACCTCTGCCATTTATGGAGAATTTGCATTAAATCTACATTTCTACTCAAAATTCAAGTAAAGCAAAAACAAACATAGAACAGGAGAAATGAATAAAAAGGAACTTGTAAAATAAAAAATAAAAGTATTTCAAGCCCTGCAGATAGTATATCATAAATGTATGTTTTACAATGTACAACCACTTGGCTTTGGACAGAAAAAATAGTGACATTTAAGTAAACAAGTATGATATACATTTTCAATGCAAGGAAGTCTTCTTCTTCTTCCGATATAGTACAATCCTCCAACAGGAGTATTAACGAACTAAGATATAGTAGTCTTAACGTACTGAGATATAGTACAGTCCTCCAACCAGAGTATTAACGTACTGAGATATAGTACAGTCCTCCAAGCGGAGTATTAACGTACTGAGATATAGTAGTCCTTCAACTGGAGTATTAACATACTGAGATATAGTAGTCCTCCAACCGGAGTATTAACGTACTGAGATATAGTACAGTCCTCCAACTGGAGTATTAACGTACTGAGATATAGTACAGTCCTCCAGCCAGAGTATTAACGTACTGAGATATAGTAGTCCTCCAAGCGGAGTATTAACGTACTGAGATATAGTAGTCCTTCAACTGGAGTATTAACATACTGAGATATAGTAGTCCTCCAACCGGAGTATTAACGTACTGAGATATAGTAGTCCTCCAACTGGAGTATTAACGTACTGAGATATAGTACAGTCCTCCAGCCAGAGTATTAACGTACTGTGAGTAAGTCCATTGGATTTTTTTAACTAAACAAAAGGATAGCAATGAATCGTGCATTTAAGGTCTAGTTTAATTAAAGATATTCCTATTATGAATATTAAATCCAAAGAAGAACAGTCTTTAAACAGCCACCAGGACTTCTTTCATTCCCCAAATAATAGCTCATCAAAATTAGGATATACTGTAGCAAGTAGTGTGTATTTACAAGAAGTATGTAATTCTTTAATATTTGCTTCAAATTCACCCATTTATTGCATACAACAGTCTTTCTTATCAGAATAGGCCTACTGATTTGAATACTTTGGAAGGAATTCTTATGAAGGGCCAGATGCATTCACATTGTCACCATTTACAGTTTATGACGGAAGTGTTTCTGAAAACAGTTAAATAGCCTATTTACTCCATAAGGAAAAGAAGGTTGTATTCTTCATGATTATAACTATGTGCTGCAATAGCTTTTAAAACAGCAAAAAAATGCAATGTGGTAAACAGTCGGTTCATACAGTATATTTCCTTTTAAATAAGTTTTGGCTATATATTGGAAGGTTAAATCAGTTAGCATGCTAATTTGGAAGTATACACTGATTCATGTGACAGAGGCTTAAAGGTAATAGCATTACATAATAAAAAAAGCAATAGCTTTTCAACAGATTTGATTAAAAATCAGACTAACTTGGTGCTTTTCAGATTCATTATAATATAATTATCTGAACAATATTACTGTTCTAATGTTACAATGTTAACACTTGTTAGTACACTAGCACCTGCAACTTTAATACAACATTCTTTTTTGGGGGAAAATGTGCCTGGCAGGCATGAAAGAACAAAACGTATTTACATGTTCAAATAATACAAGGAATTTTAAGGATGCATTTCGAAGAAATACTAAATTACACTGCACAGAAATCAGTCTCGAAAATCAAGATCAAGGTATTTAAACCCAACATGTCCTTCAGATGGAAATATAGTTCTGATTCTTAACACTGAACATGATGGTAGAATTACAGGATTGTGTTTGCCAAGATAGCCCCAGCACCATCTTACCAGTTGCTGATATGCAGTATACCTGTATCGAGGAGATACAAAAAGAAATTAAGCATTAACAAAGGAACAATGAAACAATTTCTTTAATGAATCCCATTTTTCTTTCCATCAGTATCAACCTTTATGTTCATCCCCATAGCATCATTGCCTACAATGCAAAGGAAATTGATGTATATATGTGATTTTGCTGTACTATATAATATGATAATTATTTATGTCTCAGGAATAAATGATATATTCCTTAGAATGATATGGTAAAATACAACATGCCTTTTTTTCATGAATGCTTGTCTTCAGGAGCTGCCCTCTCAAACAAACATTGAGGGAATAAAAAAATAAAAAAACAAATATGACCTTTGGAGCTGTACCTCCAAGTAAATTACATCCCTGTGCATGTTTATAGCAATTAAAAGCCATGACCTGGATCAAGAAATGGTTATGGGGAACAATGCTTGGGTGGTAAATTTAAAGATGGTTTGTAATCAATACTCACTTTAGCTATCAATTAGTTATTGAATTTTGCTTTTTAGCTTTAAACTGAAATTTTAAACTTTTTAGAATTTTGTCCTATAGTTACTAAGACTTAGACATGAAAAAATGTGATAAGGAAATACTGACAATACCTGCTCATTCACTAAATCGTTTTCACCATAATGGCCATATTGTTGCCGATATTGAAAGTAAGCGGTCTGTAGCAAATGTACATCAAGGCATACTGTACTGAAACCTGGATGATCGACTATGCACCTCAGAATAGCATCATCTGTGCATTTTTCCATAGTTACATCAACTTACTGACACAAAGACATTCACTTCCTGTGCCCATTGTCCATTGTAAGTTAGTAATGAAAAGAAGATTATTTTTACATGTACCCATGTAAAGTAATGATGTAGATTTGTTTTGTTATACTTACCATTTGCAGATTAAGAGCTTTATCAAAATAATAGCTTCACACAGCAATTTTTCACTAGTAAAAAAAAAATATGAAAAATTTCCCTTTAAAAGAAAAGCAATGAAAAATAATTAAAACAATGACATTATGATTAATTTCAACCTCATATCTGTGGAATGTTTACTATCGTTTCAACCATATATCTGTGGAATGTTTACTATAAGACAAGAAACATTATTTACATTACAACTTTACTTCTATATTACTAGGTTCAATTAATGAAGGGTGTGTCAAATGTCAGAACTATTTTATGTGGTATTTTATAGATGATTTCTGTTCTCATATGATCAAAGCAGGTTCAACATTCCACGAAATGAGACTAAACTGAAAAGCATCCTTAAATTTTACGTTTGAACAAATTTGAAAGATAAAATGTGAAAGTAGAAAAATGATCTGGTAATTGGTAAGGTAAAACCAATCCATCCTTTATAGCTGACAATTGTTTAACTCAACAATTATCTGATTTTCACCACACTCATCTTTTATCTAGCTCAAACTTGCTTGCAGTATCATCAATCAATTTACACTAGTTTGTATGCCTACAGTAGGCTTAAATAAATGTATTGTGTAAAATGGTTTAGTTGGGTGTCCCCTGAAGATAACACAATTAAATTTTGTAAAGAATGTTGCTACACAGATAAAATCCATCAACAATTGTGTGTGCCAAAATCTTAGTAAATATGTTTTTGATAGTTATTATACCAAGCTGCATTGATCACACAAGAACTTATGCGATGAGCCTTAACGTACAATTACAGTATGTTTTGTAGTACTAGTACTAGGTTAGCTTGAGATTCCTCTAGTCTTAATAAAAATAATATCCTTCAGTTTGATCAATACGTCGTTGAAATTTGCTTTTGTTTTGAATTGACACCATCCACATTTTTATTAACATCATCAAAGCTAAGGGAATCTTGAGCTAGGGCCTAATAAGAAACAAATGCAAAATGTCAACAAACGCAAAAATTGAATGAAAATGGATGCCCAACCCACTGTCAGAGGAATCTCGGACTAGGCCTACGCCTACCACACATAAATGTTTTAGTATTTCTCACAAAACTACTATGAGGCTTCACTGTCTGTTGACCTAACCCAGGGTTTCAATTTTCATTGCGGAGGATGGGGATTAATTTTTGCCAAAAGAATAAAAAAAATTCTTCCATCTCAAAACACGTATAATCAAAGAAGTATCTCACCATGTATTAACAATTTGTTGGAGTCTCTCAATGCGAACATCGTAGAATTCTTCAGCCTCTTAGAGGAAGTTGTGCATCGCCTTCTGACTCAAGTTGGTATGGGTCGAGGCCGAGAATCTCACCTTCTACCTCTTCATCAGAATCATTTGATCTCGCTATCAGAAGAAGAACTGGAAGAACGCCTTGTGTCCATCGCCATTATCGCAAGAAAGTAGGCCTAATAATAGGCTTACACAGTGTTTATCTGCCTCCAGTTATGCCTTACACCAGAACTTACGTCACAGGCTCATCTGTCACATGACAAGTATTTTCATTGCTAGCTATGAATCATGTGATTTCAAGTCCATGCACATTTCTCCCAATATTTGCTCCAATTTTCATGATTTTTTCGGGAGCTGATGTTATATTTATGTGAGTTTATATTATTAGAAGTTATTGTTTTCAGTTTTAATGTTAGGCCTACACAGTGTTTATTTGCCTCGAGCTATGCCTTACACCAGAACTTACGTCACAGGCTTATCTGTCACATGACAAGTATTTTCACTGCTAGCTATGAATCGTGTGATTTCAAGTCGATGCACGTTTCTCCCAATATTTGCTCCAATTTTCATGATTTTTTCAGGAGCTGATGTTATATTTATGTGAGTTTATATTATTAGAAGTTATTATTTTCAGTTTTAAGCCAAAATCGATGGCCATGTCATGTCCTCTTTAAGGGATTTGAGCTTATGCGATCACTAACTCAAGAGCCAGGTTCTTGCCCGGATATGTTTGGATTTCTGCAGTGTTATCATATCCTAAGCGTTTTTGGATATTTTGCTGTGTTGCTATGTTTGCCTTAAATAGATCGATATATTCATATTGTTGCATAGTTTTAACGAATTTGCATTCCAAAATTCACTCAAAATGTTTAAAATACTCGGGATTTCGCTCGGCACAATCCAAATGAATTCAGCATATATAATAACATTGGCTCAGGAAATACCACAGAATATCTCCAATGGAAAGAAAACTGCTTTCATTGATTGGAGCCTTAAAAATACAGTTTGACAAATACGCTAATTGGGCTTAATATTCCGTTTGGGATCTGTCCCACAGTATAGCCAATTTGGAGTATACCACTTGTAACTGATAGCTCGTTTGGGCTATAACTTGCATTTAAAAACTACAGCTTTAATACTAGAATAGCCTGAATGCTCAATTGGCATATGTACCTGACTTAATCATTCGTTTAAAACAACATAAGTACTGTAATTATTTCAAAATTCCGCCCTCTAATTCAGTAAAATAATTTGTTCATCATTCAATCAACCAATCAGCTTCTCGGGCCACGATCTGCAAATCTGGCATACATATCGTCGCAAAAGTCTGTGTTGTGAACGTTAACGATACTTCCACCGTAACTTATAATTCCTAAAGGACAGCGATTTCAACCTTTTTCGTAGGGTGAATTCTCGCCATATTTTGTGCTCTTCCTTGTTTTATTATTCCTAGTTATCAAAGAATAACATATCCTTATTTTTATGATCAATTCAGACTTTACAGCAAGTCAGCGAGCCACCTAGAATCGTAACTGTGTGACATCGTGTAGGCCTCCATGTAATCTATACTAATAGCGTGTAATTATAGCAGTTGCCTGAAGAGCGCAGGGAATATTACACTCAGTACTGATAATTTTAAGTTTGATCTCTTTTGCCACTTCCATTACAAAGATAGACACTTTTTGTTGGAATTTTCCAATGTCGGAAGGTCATGGCACCTTACGATTATGAACCAGTTTGGAATAGAGTGCAAGACAGTTTTGGGATTGGACTGGGAGGAATGTTTACCAATGCCAACTTTAAGAGAATGTTTTTGTTGTTTAGAAATAACAGCTCTTAATTCATTGTTGGACCAAATACGTGATAATATTTGCATTACAACTCACCCACAATTTAATACATTGTCTGAATAGTGCTGTGCTTAGAACAAGTTTGACAATAGGCAGTGAAAGTGGGGGGGGGGGGGGGAGGGGGGGGGGAAATGATCTGAGGGGTACTTTCCAACTCATATTTTTAAAGCATATAGCACAGCAATATAGCTTTGTATGGTCAACCTACCCTCCTCCCTACCCCACACAGAAACTTTCTAAACTTTTATAGGTTCGAACATTACTGGTGACCAATTATTCCTTCTTTTCTTAAATACAGCTTCAAAAATTAAAAGATGCTGTGGTCCAAAATTCGGTAAATTATATCAATTTTATTGAAATGTACAACAATTGCTGAATTTGCTAAAACATGCCGATTCTTAGAAACATCTAAAAATACTGCAATCTATCTGACAATGTTTCTATATTTTATTCCAAACACAAAAAAACATATTTTTTCTCTGTTGCAATCAACCAAATGTATTATTTTGTTATTGACAGAAGATACACAGATTTGGTTATATACTCTATGTAGGAAAATATATTTTGTAGTTGAATGCTTAAAAATTGCTTCATGATTATGTAATAATGGGTTTGTAATAATGCTTAAATGTATTACAACTTTTTTGTTCTTCAAACAGTATAGATACATCGCCTACAGAACATTTACTGCATGGACGTCTTGGAAAATACAAATATTAAAAAGTGTGCCATCCTGTGTAGTTCTCCCAACTTGAATAAGTCATGAATTTCTTGAAGTTGATAAGAGAATATAAGGGGTTCCGTGACAGGAGTATAAGTAAAGTAGCAGATGCGCTTTGTTTAGATGTTTGAATTGTAGAACAATGGACTAATTGAGCTGGTTGTGATGGAACTTGATATAATTTAAGTTTTTGATATTGTTACATTGAAGAGTTTAGATAAATCAATGCACTCTTTTTGCCTGGATTTTACAGTATGTTGCTAGTTTTTTCTCAATTTCCACCTTTCAAGATTTTTATACCCCACCCTCTCTTTAAAATGTCATACAAACCTCTATTTATTTGCATCAAATTTTGTAGAATTAAATCTCTTTCATGAGGAGCATGAATAGTGACATAGAAATGAAAAATGTAACTTCTTGAATCTTTTACAGCATGGTGTACCTTGTTGCACCTTATTTACCCAAATCAACATTTTAATGCAACTACTGAACCAAAGGTTGTTATTCAAATATTGTGTTTGTATTTTACACTTTTGTGGTGGAACATACTATATTCTGCAGTTGGAGCATGAAATTTAAGATCTAATACTTTACAATGTCCTGTAAAATTATTAATATTTTATTTTTGTTAAAAGACTAAAAAATGCATTTGATGATTTAAAAATAAACTTGTTACTTGTTACAATTCAAGGTTAGAAAGATTTTTTACATTATTTTCTTTCATTCTTTATTTTTGTGATTAAATACAAATTTCTTCTCACAGGCAGTTTATGCAATGTCATGAATTGTTTTACCCTTGATAACTAAATTATCCTTGCATGTGGTATAAGACAACGATGACAAGTAAAGATGACAATCCACAAGTTTTAAACTTGGATGGAAGAAGCTCTTTTAAGAGAGATATATCACAATTCATACTTTTTGGTATAAAGCATGTTTAATATTCAATTATTTGGAATCCTCTCTTGATACAAAACGTTGTTCCAAATGGATAATCATAGAAATATTTCATTCTCAACATACAGTGTTTTTTGGGGGTATTTTTGCAGTTAAGCCCTTCGCTGAGGAATGTGTCTTTTCTCTTCTGAGACAATTAGTATCATGTTTAATAGTAGTGGAAAAGCATTTTTGAGTTACTCGTTCCTTTATAAGCATAAATGATAAAATACACATCTCTTGGAGTGGGTGTAAGAAATAATTCTGCTCATTGGTGTTGTTGGACCAAATTGATAAATAAAAGTATTATATATGAAATATTCTTCAGAATGAATATTTTTTGGTGGACCCCCGAACTAATCCTTGAATATTTTTTTCGAAAAACTGGGAAATATGGGTTTTTTCATCAGTTTTTATTACTCCTGGATTCCCAGTTGCATTTACAAATCCTTATGTTGTCAGGATTGCACAATACCGGAATCGGGATACGACGGGACTTACATGACTGCACGGATCCCGCACAATGCTAGTTTTGAAAATCGAAGAAAATCACCCGGGATTGAAGAAAAGTTCCTGAAAATTAAAGACAATTTCCCAAAAATTAAAGGGTATTTTCTGCAAAATCCTAACCAAGACCCAAACAAATTCAGGTACTAAGGCAGCTATACTAGGCTGAAGGCATTTTTTTAATATTTGAAAGGGCACTTTTTTAACTTTGCAAAAAAATAATAGGTGTGGCGAGTCCCTGAGTTCCTCTGACTTTGGATGCTAGTGCATAATGCCTCTATGGCAGTATTGGTGGGTCACCAGGCCTGGGAGCAATTTGATTAATTTCCTTATTTGCAATGATGAAAAGCAAAAATAAATATTTGTATTACTAGGTCTGCAACTAATTAGGGGGAAATATTGTTCATTTTTAAGACTTTGAAATTGAGAAGAAAAAAAAGTGGCAACTATAAGTGAGTCTTGCTCAACATCAGAGCAATAAAAACACTTCATTCATCAAAATTACATGCCTGCATAAAAATCCATCCAAAAGACATATTACATGCCCATGTAAAAATCCATCCAAAAGGCTTTGTGAATAGCTTGTGCGACTAAATAAATGTGAATTTGTTTAATGTTTTGTTTTAAAGATGGAGACAAAGTAATACAGGTACTTACAAGTACTTCAAAACTTGGTGGTTTAAGGAATATATAAATTGGGTTGAGATCAGTATTCCTAACACTTGAGACTCCTTGCACATCAATGTCTAAAAAACACATTTTCTTACTGTTGAGCACATCTTGAACTGCCTTTTTGCTGAAAAAGAATATAAATCCAATAAATGACATATTCCATGGGTATTTTGCAGAATCTACAATAAGCCTAAAAAAATGTATCTATTTTAAGGATATATTAATATAACTTTCAAAAATAAGAAAAGTTTTCCTTATTTTGTTTCACAATACTGTTTGTATATACAAAATAGAGGTGTTGAAGTTGGAAGTTATGCAGTAGTCTCATACCTTGTGCCATACAAATTGCCTGAGACCTGAGCATACTCAATAAACTCGCCCCTCTCTATTGCTGATTCCATCTCATCTCGAGTTGTAAAATGGTAATCTGTAGAAAACATTAAAATGTAAATTGATGATTAAATGAAGAACGAATAACAAAATTTACCTGTAAATGCAGGAAACTTTCAAATAACTGTTCTAAATACTTAGGAAAATATAATAGGGTAGGCCTACAGTGGTAAGCGTAGTAGGCCTACAGTGGTGGGCGTAGTAGGCCTTCAGTGGTGGGCGGCCTTCAGTGGTGGGCGGCCTACAGTGGTGGGCCTACAGTGGTGGGCCTACAGTGGTGGGCGGCCTACAGTGGTGGGCGGCCCTACAGTGGTGGGCCTACAGTGGTGGGCCCTACCTACAGTGGTGGGCGGCCTACAGTGGTGGGCCTACAGTGGTGGGCGGCCTACGGTGGTGGGCGGCCTACAGTGGTGGGACCTACAGTGGTGGGCGGCCTACAGTGGTGGGCGGCCTACAGTGGTGGGCGGCCTGCAGTGGTGGGCGGCCTACAGTGGTGGGCGGCCGACAGTGGTGGGCGGCCGGTGGGCCCCTGACGACAGTGGTGGGCGGCCGACAGTGGTGGGCGGCCGACAGCGGTGGGCGGCCTACAGTGGTGGCCTACAGTGGTGGGCCCTACAGTGGTGGGCCCTACAGTGGTGGGCGGCCTACAGTGGTGGGCGTGGTGGGCTACAGTGGTGGGCGGCCTACAGTGGTGGGCGGCCTGGTGGGCGGCCTAGTGGTGGGGCGGCCTACAGTGGTGGTGGCGGCCTACAGTGGTGGGCGGCCCTACAGTGGTGGGCGGCCTACAGTGGTGGTGGGTGGTGGGCGGCCTACAGTGGTGGGCAGTGGTGGGCGGCCTACAGTGGTGGGCGGCCTACAGTGGTGGGCCTGGCCTACAGTGGTGGGGGGCCTACAGTGGTGGGCGGCCTACAGTGGTGGGCGGCCGACAGTGGTGGGCGGCCGACAGTGGTGGGCGGCCGACAGTGGTGGGCGGCCTACAGTGGTGGGCGGCCTACAGTGGTGGTGGGCGGCCTGGTGGGCGGCCTACAGTGGTGGGCGGCCTACAGGGGTGGGCGGCCTACAGTGGTGGGCGGCCTACAGTAGTGGGCGGCCTACAGTGGTGGGGTGGGCGGCCTTCAGTGGTGGGCGGCCTACAGTGGTGGGCGGCCTACAGTGGTGGGCGGCCTACAGTGGTGGGCGGCCTACAGTGGTGGGCGGCCTAGTGGTGGGTGGTGGGCGGCCTACAGTGGCGGCGTGGGCGGCCTACAGTGGCGGCGTGGTGGGCGGCCTTCAGTAGGCCTACACAGTGGTGGGCGGCCTTCAGTGGTGTGCGGCCTACAGTGGTGTGCGGCCTACAGTGGTGGGCGGCCTACAGTGGTGGGCGGCCTACAGTGGTGGGCGGCCTACAGTGGTGGGCGGCCTACAGTGGTGGGCGGCCTACAGTGGTGGGCGGCCTACAGTGGTGGTGGTGGGCGGCCTACAGGCCCTACAGTGGTGGGCGGCCTACAGTGGTGGGCGGCCTACAGTGGTGGGCGGCCTACATAGTGGTGGGCTACAGTGGTGGGCGGCCTACAGTGGTGGGCGGCCTACAGTGGTGGGCGGCCTACAGTGGTGGGCGGCCTACAGTGGTGGGCGGCCTACAGTGGTGGGCGGCCTACAGTGGTGGGCGGCCTACAGTGGTGGGCGGCCTACAGTGGTGGGCGGCCGACAGTGGTGGGCGGCCGACAGTGGTGGGCGGCCGACAGTGGTGGACGGCCTACAGTGGAGGGCGGCCTAGTGGTGGGCGGCCTACACAGTGGTGGGCGGCCTACAGTGGTGGGCGTAGTAGGCCTACAGTGGTGGGCGTAGTAGGCCTACAGTGGTGGGCGTAGTAGGCCTACAATGGTGGGCGTAGTAGGCCTACAGTGGTGGGCGTAGTAGGCCTACAGTGGTGGGCGTAGTAGGCCTACAGTGGTGGGGGTAGTAGGACTACCGTGGTGCATAGGCCTACATTGGTGGGTAGAGGCCTACATTAATGGGTATAGGCCTACCGCGGTGGGCATAGGCCTACCGTGGTGGGCATAGGCCTACCAGGTACAGGCCTACCAGGTAGGCCCACTGTGGTGGGTAGGCCTACTGTGGTGGGTAGGCCTATACTGTGGTGGGTAGGCCTACTGTGGTGGGTAGGCCTATACTGTGGTGGGTAGGCCTACTGTGGTGGGTAGGCCTACTGTGGTGGGTAGGCCTACTGTGGTTGGTAGGCCTACCGTGGTAGGCATAGGCCTACCGTGGTGGGTATAGGCCTGCCGTGGTGGGTATAGGCCTACCGTGGTGGGTATAGACCTGACCTGGTGGGTATAGGCCTACCGTGGTGGATATAGGCCTACCGTGGTGGATATAGGCCTACTGTGGTGGGTAGGCCTAACATGGTGGGTATAGGCCTACCGTGGTGGGTATAGGCCTACCGTGGTGGATATAGGCCTACCATGGTTAATAGGAATACTGTGGTGGTTGTAGGCCTATTGTGGTGGGTGGGACTACCGTAGTGGATATAGGCCTACCATGGTGGATAGGCCTACTGTGGTAGATGTAGGCCTATTGTGGTGGGTAGGCCTACTGTGGGCAGGCCAACATTTTATTTCACTCCTATTTCATTTCATGTCTCAATGAGAGTAATTGATACATCAATTGATCATAATTGATCATACAGTGGGATCCTGAAAAAGTCTAGGAATAAATCCCTCCTGGGGTACAGGGGATTACCCTACCAGGGTTACAGGGGATGCACCACACCAGGGTTGCATGGATGCATCACACCAGGGTTATATGGAATGAAATTTATTAGGTATACAGGTATGCACCCTACCAGGGTTACAGTGGATACACCCCACCAGGGTTATTGTGGATGCACTCCACCAGGGTTACAGTGAATACAACCCACCTGGGCTATAGTAAATGCACGCCACCAGGGTTACATGAGATACACCCCACCAGGTTATTGTGGATGCACTTCACCAGGGTTACAGTTAATGCACCCTACCAGGGTTACAATGAATACACACCACCAGGGTTACAGGAGATGCACCCCACTTGGGTTACACCCCAACAGGGGATGCACCCCACCAGAGCTACAGTGGATGCACCCCACCAGGGTTACAGGGGGTGCACTCCACCAGGGTTACAGTAAATGCACCCCACCAGGGCTAGAATGAATGCACCCCACAAGGGTTACAGATGCACCCCACTTGGAATACACCCCAACAGGGGATGCAACCCACCAGGGTTATAGTGGATGCATCCCACCAAGGTTACAGTGGATGCATCCCACCAGGGTTACAGTGGATGCACCCCACCAGGCTTACAGTGGATGCACCCCACTAGGGTTACAGTGGATGCACCCCACCAGGGTTACAGGGGATGCACCCCACCAGGGTTACAGGGGATGCACCTCACTAAAAGATGCCTAAAAACAAAATTACATGGTAGGATACAGATAAATCTATACCCCACCCATATACTGATATACTCCGATAAAGATATGATGCTGGACTGTCTTCCTAGAAGAACTACCTCAATAATTCATGTTTTGATAAAGTCACATTAATATTTTAGAATATGAAATAGTGAACTCACGAACTCCATCTTGTTCCTTGGGCCTTGAATTCCTGGTGGTGTCTGTCAAAAATAACCATAACAGGTTTAATTTATTGGTATAACCATATTAAAATTCAAAATTATTCTTGAAGGATTAGTTTAGAAGTCAAACATGTCCACACTATATTATAAAGTGCAAGAAACATGACAAACAACAACTGCCAAAAAACTAATCTAATATCTTGTTATATTGAATTTGTATAAAAATGACAGGTGTAGAAACTCTACCGCAGAGGAGTGACATCACATTGTTAACACTGTTAAAGTATTATATTGGAAATAGACAAACTTCCAGTGGCACCGTCAGGGGTTATGTTATTGATGAGGGGGGGCACAAACCTTTTCAGCTTGTGGTCAAGGGGCCTTAGGGCCCTTGTAGAGGTATGGGGCAAAGCCTCCTGGAAACCTTGCATTTTTCAAGTTTTAGATGCTCCAGAAAGACTGAATGTGTGCAATACACAGGTTTTTTGAAGTACCAAACATGTACCTCAATCAATATATGGTATGATCTAACATAGCAGCATATAATTTTTCAATGATACAGATCCCCCTTCCTTCCCATCCCTTCCCACTCCTTCCTCCTATTAAAAAGGTCAAAAAAGCTATTTTGGACCAAATAATGTTTTACAAAAAGTAAATTTTGAACATCGGGAGATATGTGCACATGATGCCCCCACCCCTCCCCCTTGCCGGCATCAATCACTGTAAACCTCCTACTAACTATTTTGAAATACTTTAAATTAAGAATAAATTTTAAACTTGAAGACAACTGTGAAATATCCAACCATAACATTTTTTTTAAGCCATACGCAGAAGCCCAAAACTGGAGTTTTTTTTTAGCCCTGACGCGGAATTTTGTAATCATACAGTATACATTAATGAAAGATACGTACAACATATTAAGTGAAATTCCTGAATGTCTGTGTGTATGTATGTATGTATGTATGTATGTATGTATGTATGTATATATGTTTGTTTGTGACAGCCAGCTCATCAACATGATATCTGAAGAATGTTACACTGGATTCATGTCATATGTGGTACACAAATAGCCCATGGTCCGTAGATGTGCCCTATTGTTTTTTATGGTAATGTCATGCATATTAATGAGTAGGTGGGGCTAAATGTAACAATGTTCCTATTTTAACAACCCCACATCTGTTTTGTTTCATGTTAGGTGTACTTATGCTGTTAGCTGGTGTGTACATGTTCATGATGTAAACACGTTGACTTTGGTTAATATGCGTAGTAGGCAGGGCTTATTAAGATTTTACTGGAAAGAGCTTGTAAACACAGTATCTTAAGAACGGTAAACTGGATTCATGTCATCATATTTGGTACACAGATAGCCCATGGTTTAAGAAAAAAAGGCGGAGTCAAATAATTATGCCTGATATAGCCCTTGGTGTATATCACAAGGTATATATTATATCATATGGCCCCCATCCATGTCCCAAATGGCATCCCTCCCTATGTCCATATGCAGTCACATCCTGTCACACTCCCTGACTGAGCATACTAAATAAAAACGTCAGGTCAGTTCATATACTGTATACTTTATAATAATAATAATAATAATAATAATACATAAATTTATATAGCATTAATTTTGTAAAAACATTCAAAAGCGCTTTACATACAAGGAAATTACGATACGAAAACAAAAATAAGAATACAGAAATGACAACATAAATAGAAATACAATGGATGAAGCTGCACATTAGATAAATGTCTTTTTAAACAAAAAAGTTTTAAGCTTAGTTTTGAAGGAGGTCAGGGATACATTATTAATACATTTGAGTTCAGTTGGGAGTGAATTCCACAACCAAGGACCTTTATAAGCAAAGGCCCTTTCGCCAAGAGTTTTATGCTTAATACGGGAAACAAATAAGGACTTGAAACGAAAGTCATAGCGAGATGGTTTTTCAACTACCATTTCACATAAATATTTTGGAGCAAGGCCTTTAATGCACTTGAAAACTTGCAAAATAATTTTATAATCAATTCTTTGTTTGACTGGTAACCAGTGAAGGGATTTCAAAACAGCATTAATGTGAGAAAATTTTGGGAGTCTGAAAATCAACCGAGCAGCACCATTAAGTATTCTTTGAATTCTGTAAAGTTGATAATCAGGTAGTCCAAGAAGAAGGAATTACAATAATCAATGTGAATTATAACAAAAGCATTAATAAGGGTTTTTATGGAATCTACATCAAGATATTTGGCAATCTGACGAATGTTATAAAGACCGTGATAAGCTTTGGAACAAACTTTCCCAATATGAATATTCATAGACATGTGATTGTCCAAATAAACACCCAAGTTTTTTACACTAACAGATGGTTTTATTTCAGCACCACCAACTTTGATGGATTGGACTCCAGCTTTAGCTAACTGCTGACGAGTGCCAATTAGAAGAAATTCAGTCTTGGAGTCATTGATCATGAGATTATTCTTTACCATCCAAGACCTTATTTCAGCAATAAGAGATTGCATTGCCTCGACTGCCTCTTTCTCTGAAATAGAGCCGGCAGTAAATGAGCAGTAAAGCTGAGTATCATCAGCATAGCTATGGGCTTGTGGGATATGCTTTGACACAATACTGAAGAGTTGAGAAACATAACACAAGAATAATATGGGACCCAAGCAGCTGCCTTGAGGTACGCCACAGTCCAACGGAAATTTATACAATCGTTGGTGCCAAATACTTTGAGGGATTTCAAATCTCCAGTGCTATGAGAGAGACAGTTGACAATCTCTAAAAAATATTGAAAAATTATATAATTTTTCAGTTAATCTTTTAAGGAAATATCAAATGTTTTGTAGACTTTTAAAAGAAACTAGTCATCAATCTGTCTTAAGTGTTGTTAAAAAACTTTAACATTTTGTAAGGAAATTCTGATCTTCTATAAGGATATCTAAAGAAACTAACATTCTCTGAGGAAGTCCAAAGAAACTTTAACATTTTCTGAGGAATTCTCGAAAAAACTTTTAACATTTCTGAGGAAATCTCAGGAAAAACTATGGATGGCCGAACGGCCGAAATCACAACATGTTCATATTATGCTTCGCATGCTCACCAATAAATAAGATGAAGAAAGGTTCACCTGAAATATGGTTAGTTCTAATTTACAATATTTATATCTATACTGGTATACCAATTAATGCCCAACTCAATCATATTTTGGGCCATATTCTTGTGAATTGTATGTACATGTATGTATCAGAAACACAGTGCCACAAGCTTTTTTTTATATAATGAAAATAGCATAGCATAGTAAGGTTTAATGTCTGGAAAGCATCCAGTGCTGGACATTATTTTAAGTTGTGAACTCACTGTTTGCAGACCCACCGGGATAAAAACCCAAGACGTGCGTGCGGGTGAGAGGACAATGCGCTAACCACTACACCACAGAGGTCTGTTGAACATGCCTTCCATATAATGGAAAAAACGTAAGTCAAGGTTGAATCCATGTTGAGGTGACCTCCTTCAAGAGGACATGAACGCCAGCCGAGTTCATGACTTGAGTCTGTAGGCTACAGTAACTATACCTAACTCTTAAGGCTTTTGAATCTGAATAGGTTAAGTCAGCAAAAATCCTACTAGAGTAGAGGACATGAACGCCAATCGAGCGTATAAAAAAAAAAAAAAAATCAAATAACAAGCTTAGCAAGTTTAGCTTTGAAACAGTTTAGACTTGGTGCATGTACGATGTCCGATGGTAAAGCATTCCAATCTTTTAGTGTTTGAGGAGAGAAGGAGTATTTATAAACATTCTTTTTAGCATAAGGAACGTGGAAATTCAAATCATGGTTATTTTTTGTATTAATTCTTGCGTTTGGGATCAGGTTATCATTATCAATGGCAACAAGACTGTTATTAATTTCATATAGCATTTTTAGACGGGTGTTCCTTCTTCTTGTTATTAGCAGGGGCCAATCTAATTTATGAAGCATGCTAGTGACACTGGATTTATAAGAGTAGTCTGCCATACAGAACCTGGCTGCTCTCCAGGCTTCATCAGCTTTTCACTCCACAAAGTTTGATGATTTTAGGTAAAGGAAATCGCCCGTTGAAAAACCCCTAACAACGCTGAAGCAAAAACACGTGCTGAAAAAAAGTTGCCCTAGAAATTTAGGGCAAACAAAATTTCTGTAGGCCTAGGCCTATCAATAAATATGCCACTTCACACTTTCAGTGGTAAAATCCTAGTATAGCGGTAATTTTTTTTTGAGGATTTTTTTGCTTTTTATTTTTGGTTTTATTCCACTGTATTTATGTAATTCTAACTATTTTCCTTTTTAGATTTGGGTCTTTTAAGTAGAAACTAAGCCAAAATTGTTTAAAAAAGAGGAATAATTCGTACGCTTTGGCTTTCGGATCGAAACTTTTGCTCTTCAGTATTTTACTAGCCTACTGCTGCACTGATGAGTTGGGTGTGCGAGCCATTTTGCCGTTTAAGTGAAGTAAACAAAAAAAATGCACGTAATTAATATAGATCCTCATTTTTAGGTTAGGCTTTAGGAATAGGCTTAGGATTAGATTTTAGGATTAAGTCGAAATTCGCTCCAAACATGCTATCTTACTATATTATGTACTTTTCTTGCTTTAATTCTTATACCTAGTTCTTTGAAGTTGTTTAAGTGCTCAAACAGACAAAATTAGAAGACCCTTTATGCTTGTTTTGAATAAAAAGTTTTTCCCAGTCAGACCTTTGAAGTTTCTGTCACTCGTGTCAGGCTCATGTTGTTTATGTTAACGTCATATTACTTCTATGGTTGTTGTACAGCTGATTGGCTAACAAATCATGCACATTAATTAGATTTAACCAACAAGTAAATATTTTTGATTGAACTTTGACCTCATGAATAATCAACAAAATTTAATTCTACTCTTTAAGTAATGGCGGAATAGTTTGTTCGCATCGTGAACAGAAGACTCACAGAAAATACTTAAATTCTACCATTTCCAAGTAAGTTTCATACTGGATTATTAGGTAGCGAGTTACAGTACCACAATAAGCTTAAGTCTTGTTTAGTATTTTGCTTCTACAATACTTTCTGCGGTGACAAAACTTGCTTTTACTTTTAAAATAACATGATTGGAACAAGTAATCATGAATATTAGCTCTTTACAGTATTCTATTTATAATTTATATAAAGTCAATGATACAGGAATACACAAAACTATATACAGCTAAGAAAAATTATTTAAACATTGTGCCCTCCCTTGATACCTCTTTCATAATGGCTGCCATTGCATCGTTCGTCTAAGGTAATCTAGAAGGAGTTACAAGTGTCTTTATGTGTGATTGTTTCAAAGTTATTTAGTTTTTTTAGGCCTAGTACATTCTGTAAAATTGATTGGTATTTTAGGTAAATAACTTGTGTGTCCAGTTTGCCAATGCCGCAAATCCCACAATAGTTTTTTTTACACTAATGTAGATATTTTATTGCCACGCCGGTACGCCAAGTAACGGCCATCTACTTTTCCTGCCGCTGCATGTCAAAGAAAGAAGTAAGTTTCACTCCAAAGATCTGCGTGTCTTAGTGCACGGAATGCAGACTGGCAAACTGAGAAAGAAAATCACAGAAAATCCCAAACTTTATTTTATAGTACTAAAAATGTATTGTTTTTATTTTACTTCTAATTTATTTCCTTTTTTTTGGATGAACAAAATCGTAATAATTTATTCCATGCGAGGGCACCAGATTCGGATTGCCCTATGCCTACTGTACTGAAGGTAAGCAATCTTAACCTGAGCAACTTTAACTCAAGATTTTTTCACAGGCAACAATAAAGCTTATGACAAAAAGTGTCTCAAATGCATGAAAAATCCTTTTCATACTTCAAACAAAAGAAATTGCAACATTTAAAGGAGCACTAGACCGAAAAGTGAGGGCGTATTTTAAAGGGTCCCCCCCCCAAAAAAAAAAATTTTTTTTCTGGCATGCAAGAATATTACAATTTTCTGGTTAATATGAATATTCAAGTGACCTTAGTCCTCACGTCGTCTGTGGACTATAAAGGCATAAAGTTTATCTATTTGTTGTGAATGATATATTAACAAAAACAAGTGCCCTAACAAAAAAAAGTGCCCTCACTTTTTGGTCAAGTGCTTATTTAATTGGCTAAATTGAAGATACTGGACACAAATCAGGTAGAAAACCATCTCGTTTGTATGTTAAGTGTCTAAGGTATCACGTGATCAGAACTTCTGTAACGGATTGACCTTGAGGTCACGGAAAGTGTGAAGTCCTGTATAAACACCAACATAGATCTACAGGAAAATTCATACTCTTACTAGAGCTGTGACCATTTAGTGTGTACACATGAAACGTTCGCAAATGCAGTAAACGTTTACTAATTATCGAATTGCAAGTAATCTATTTTCATACTTGAGTCTTGCAGTTAAAAATCGATATCATTCAAATCACACACACCTTTGGATGACAAAATTCCAATCAATGACTTCTACAAACTGTAAACCCAATTAGCATAATCCTTCTTAAATGCGAGAATTACAAATGCACAGTAATCACCTATGGATGGGGATATTTTGCACTTTGATTTCACCGAAATCAGAGTAACTTGTGAAATGCATTGGAATGTGCAGCAGTAAACAGTGAACTGGTGAAACTAACAATAGGCCATATGTTATGCAAGGTTTCAATCCCACTCAATCAAGACGCGTTTTACAAGCTGTTAAATTGACCCACAAACACACGGACAAAATATTTTAATGGTGACAATCAGTATATTTACATGTAAATATTACCTGATGAGTCAAATAAATTTTGCAAGAAAGTAAAAATATTGCAAAATAAACAAAAAAAGGTTTTAACAGCGCTGAAATTCTGCAAGCTTCGAAAATGTGGCGGCTTTTTTCCAGAGGACTGATGAGCAATACTTGCGGGGTGGTGGCATAGTTTTGAAATGTTTTACGGCGATGTGTTATAGTATACAAGATTTGCCGAGTACGGCAAAAAAGTTACGTGATGTTGAGATTAAATGACATTGAAGGGAAGTTTTCTGTTCTTTCTAAACTGAATTTCCATTTACATTTTCCATAAAAATGATAATTTATTCTGTAGATATAAACTTTTCACGATTTGGAAAGCAAAATTCCAGCGTCTATTTGGGCAACGGAGTCTATACTTTTGCCATACTGGTTGCGCAATATTTTTTAACTTAACATCGTAAATTGCAGCAATTTTGGTGTACTTCCGAAAATTCAGGTACTAAACGCATGTAAATAATACACCTCACATTTTTTGGTGTGTAAATGTTTACTAAAATCCCTAAACGTTCACAGCTCTAAACTCTTTTACTTCAATATATTTTATACAATCTCACCAAAAAGTGAAAACTTAATTTGCTTGAGAAAATTTATAAATAAAATAAAATTCTGACCCAGTTTGTTTCTGCATACGTTAAAAACAGTAACACGCACAGAAATGTATCTTTACGAACGTGCACGATCGATTGGGCGGGCGCATTTTAAATGTCTGACAGCGTACAGTGAAAAGAAGCTGTGATGTTCATGGATTGCGCTTGCATGCTTTTTCTGGTAGACACCCTTGAAGAACGCACCCTTGAAGAATAGACCAAAAACAAAGGAAATGTTTGCGCAACAAGAATGGTACATTAAATTCATGTCATATGTGGCACACAAATAGCCCACGGTCCGAAGATGTGCCCTATTGTTTTTGGTGTTGATGTCAAGCATATGAATAAGTGGGCCGGGCTCAATATGAAATTTTTGAATTGCTCATATTTCAGCAACCGTTTGTCCTTTTTGTTACATATTTGGTAAATACTGTTGTTAGCTAGTGTCCATGTACTCATGGTATAAAAACGCTAAATCTCATTAATATGCGTAATGGGTGGGGATTAATGTGGTTTTGCCAAATAGATAATGGTACATTAGATTCATGTCATATGTGGTACACAGGTGGTCCGCAGATGTGCCTTATTAATTTGGGTGGTGATGTCATGCATATTAATGAGTGGGCAGAGCTTAATGTAAAACCTTGAAATGCTTGTTTTTTACAACCACTTGTCCGTTTTGTTTCATATTTGGTATAATTATGATGTTAGCTAGTGTGTATGTGTTCATGGTTTTAAAATGTTGAAATTAATCAATATGCATAGTGGGCGGGGCTTAATATGATTTTGCTGAAAAGAGTTTGTAAACACAGCATCTCAAGAATGATAATTTGCATTCATGTCATACGTGGTACACAGATAGCCCATGTTCTGAAGATGTGCCTATTGTTTTTGGTAGTGATCTCATGCATATTATTAATGAGTAGGTGGGGCTTATTGTAAAACTTGAAAATCAGCCAACAAGGAAAGGGTGCATCTGAACTACTAAACATTTTCTGTTTTCTGGTGTTAATTAAGTTGTACTGTATTAATTTTACTTGGAAGTAGTGTAGTACACTATGTTTGTGAGTTTTTGTTACAGAAGTTTAAGTCATACAGTCACAGTCGTAGTTGTATTTTTTTCTCCAAAGTTTGGAGTCTTAGTCGTATTGCCCCTTTTTTTTGGCCAGTATGGAGTCATAGTCACAGTGCCTTTGATTTAAGAAAGACACATCATTGTTGGTGTCGTAGGCTATTTTTCCCTTCCCAGTCTTAAGTCCTAGTGATACGTGGAAAGTTGCGTTGGGTTCTGCACTTGTACCTAAAACTGTGACCGTTTAGCATGTACACTCGCAAATCCTTGTAAATGTTTACTAAATACTTCATTGCAAGTAATCGTTTTTCATAGTCAGTCTTGCCAATGAAAATCAATATGATCATTCATGATTCAAATCACACACACATTCGGCTGACAAAATTCCAATCAATGACTTTTTACAAACTGTAAACCCCATTAGCATAATCCTTTGTAAATGTGCGAATCACAAATGCGCAGTAATCACCAATGAATGGGGATATTATGCACTTTGATTTCGCCAAAATCTAAGTAGGCTTACCTGTAAAATGCACCGCGAATGTGCAGCAGTAAACAGTGAAACTAACATTAGGCCTAACGTTAGGCCATAATTAATAAGGCTTTAAATCCCACGCAATCAAGACCTGTTTTACAAGCTGTTAAATTCACCAAAACACACACTCGTCAAAATACTTGAATTATGACAATCAGTACATTTACATAAAAATATTACCTGAATGAGTCAAATAAATTTTACGAGAAAGAAAAAATATTGCAAAATAAACAAACAGAAAAAGGTTTTAACAGAGCTGAGATTCTGCATGCGTCGCAAAGATGGCGGCCATTTTTTCGAGAAGACTGATATTTCAGAACTTCCGGGGTGGTGGCGTAGTTTTGAAATGTTTTACAGCCTAGTATGCAAGATTTTCACAGTGGAACTTTGAAAGCCGTAGCCAGAGGGCAAAAAAAGTTACGCGATGTTGAGTTTAAATGACATTGAAAGGAAGTTATCTGTTCTTTCTAAACTCAATTTCCATGCATATTTTCTATAAAAATGATGATTTATACTGTAGAAGTAAACTTCTAATGATTTGGAAAGCAAAACTCAGCATCTATTTGCTCAATGGAGTTTTAATGCAATTTTTTTTACTTCGCCTCGTAGTTTTGGAGCAATTTTGGTGTATTCCCGAATATTACGGAACTAAACGCATGTACATGATACACGCTCGTTTTTTTTTTGGGTGTACACGTTTACTAAAATCCCTAAACATTCACAGCTCTACTTGTACCAGATCCAATTTTGTGGATTCGGCTGGAACCAGATTTGACCGGATCTTAGATGAAATCTAGGATGACCAGATTTTTTCCATTGCAAAAAAGATATCATTAACAAATTGAATTATGCATAAGGAAGAATATCTTCAATGAAGTATACAATTTGTTAGATGGTGTAAAGATGCTGTAAAAGATTGAAAAATCTTGTTAAATGTTATGTAAGAAAAATAACTGCAACATAAATGTTTTGAATGATTGCTTGATTGCATGTAAATGTGTTTGTTCGAAAAATAGTGTACACTTCCTGTGAAGTTTGTGCTAAAACTGAAAGCCACATTTAAAAAAGCAGGCAAGATTTTTAGAATGATACGGCTGGATTTTTGGGCAGATCCAGCCGGAACCGGAACCGGATTTGTTTTCACTGTCCGGCCGGATAATCTGGCTGGATCGGATATCCAGTGCACCCTACTTGTACCAAATCACATAATAGTAACGACTTAAAATTTAGCTTCCACATAATAGACAAGATTTGATGATGAATTGAGAAGCCACAACTAGAAAACAGGTAATTTTTAAAATAGTAAAAATGGGAGATTTTTTTTTACATTTTTAGATTGTTTGTGAAATTTCCTTTCCAAATGATATCAGCCTAATTTTTTTCCTGATCTGGTAAAGTATGCTTACTTCACTAGAACTGTTGTACTAATGTCTTGACATATATACAGTATTTAAGTTTACTATCTCAAAGCAAAACCTGCAAAAACAATTAATGAAAGAAAAAAAAAATCACTGCAGTAATTACTCGCGAAAAACAAAGCCATGCAACCGGGGCGCCCACATTGTAATACCACACATTCCCGCTAGACTATATTGCGTATGTTGTAATGTGTTGATTTGTTTTTAACTTATATTACAGTTTTTGATTTAAAAAAAAAAGTATGTGGATTGGGCTTTCTAACGGTATATTTCGCGTAGGGGAGTTGTTTTGCGATCAGAAACCTCGATTTTTGGTCTCAAAAAGGCTAAAAATCATGAATTTATTTTACAACTTCTGCCCCAAAAAGATATCAAAGGGGCAGTCAAATTCAACCGAAATTGGATGCATTGATGTCTATGTAAATTCCTCATGGATTTTTAGGCAAAAGCAAGGTCTAGAAGTATGGCAAGTAAGGTTTTGAAAGAAAAAAAGTTTTTCGTTAAAATTTGTGTATTTTTTTAATTTTCTTGAGCTCTTTCAAACGATACCAGGATCAGTGCTGTGAGCCTACACATCACCACGTAGGAATTTAAGAGTTAATATTGTGTCGACTCAAAGCCCTGATAGGTGCCCAAGGGGTGAAGCCCCAGAAGTCCTGAGTATCATGATTTTGATAATAGAAAACGGCTTAACTTGCTCGTGTCAAATCCAGGGCGTCAGAAGCCCTGCACTTTTGGTGATTTTAGTATCATAAAATTGTGTCAAATCTAGGAGCGAAGCCCTGTTGTGGGTTCAGGGGCTTACGAAAGCCCTTAGCTGCTCGTGATTTTGATAGCAGAAAATTGTGTCAAACTTAGGGGCGAAGTCCCTGGAAACCTGTGCTTCTCGTGATTTAGGAAGAAAAAATTGCTTAAAATTGTGTCAAATCTAGGGGCAAAGCCCTGGTATACACCTAATGGCCAATACACCTAATGGCCAATGCCCCTGGAAGCCCTACATTTCTCTGATTTTGATACCAGGAAAATGCTTTAAAATGTTTTAAATCTATGGGGCGAAGTCCGGAAACCCTATACATTTCTCCTGATTTTGATAGCAGAAAATTTGTTTAACATTGTGTCAAATCTTAGGGGCAAAGCCCCTTCGGAAGTCTTGCATTTTTCTCGATTGTGATAGCAAAAATCAGCTTGATATTGTCAAATCCAGGGTCAAAGTCCTGATTGGCACCTACGGGCAAATCGCTAGGAAGCTTGGCTTTTTTGGCATGAAAACTGCTGAGAATCATGTCAATTCCACACTAAAGTTAGTTAAAAGGAAATAACATTTTGGAACAAAGTTTCTAATGTAGGATCCCATTGACTACAATATGTGTCTTTAGTTGGAATCCAGGGATGATTTCTCAATTTTACCTCCCAAGTGGGAAAAAAGCCAGAAAGGAAGTAAGGAAGATTTAAAAAAGAAGATATATTTAAATTTATTTACAAGAGGGTGTGGTGTACTCCATAAGTCTGAAATAGGATACAACATTTAAGAAAAGTAGCATACACAGAGATTGGAGCATCCGTGACATGGTGACATTTTGTGACAAAATTTAATTGGCCAAAAATCTGTGACATTTTAAAAAGTTTGTGACAGAATGTGACAAAACAGACATACACAAATGTATTAAAATTTGTCTGACATTTTATGACATGCTTTATCCTTTCAAACACACTTATTGGTAATTTGATGTTGCATTTTAGTACCAGTGGATTATATTTTTCATGAAACACATAACCAAATGATCCTTTCTATGGATATCACTGGTCAACTGGTCATGATGTGTTAATCTATGCTGATCAAATGTGACAAAGGCAAAACTGATGTGACATTCTGTGCAAAAGGTGCAAAAATTATGTGACATTTGAGGCATTTACATGTATGTGACAAATTGGAGGTATTTACATGTGACAAATTTAAAATTTTGTGACGTGCCATTTTGTGACAAGCCATCAATCATCACTCCATTCTCTGCATACATACAGAACAGTATTCTTCGTATTGTATGTACTATGTGCATTTTGAAGTATGAGTTGAATACAGCTATGTAACATGTTAGGATGTACATTTTCATTTACAATGTAAATCATTTAAATTAAATCACCCATCATTTGTCTGTCATTTTAATAATGAACCCTGAAAAATGTCAGAAAAGTAGAAAAAGTTGTGGAACTATTATCGATAGCAGAGTAATTAGAGTACCCTACTATCTCAACAATTGAAAGGGATTTTGAAAAAATTTTAAATGACTGTTTTACTCATTGATATCTTTGTTCCAAAATTTTCTAAGGTGGTAAACTATGCTAACTTCACTAGAACTGTTGCACTGGTGTCTTGACATATATACAGTATTTAAGTTTACTATCTCAATACAAGAGACTTAGTGTGGAATGTGAGGATTCTGATTTCAGTTGTTCCTACAAAGAAAGGATTCTTCACCATGATTATGTTTCTTCTGAAGATTAACTTGTTAATGAGTGACTTAATCCTATAAGTGATAAGGAGGAAAGAGCTGGTGTAAAACACATCACATTAATCAACACTTACAATGTGCAAGGTACAGTGTAGCCTACTGCTCGTCATTCTAACACATGCCCCCCTATCAGAGGTTGCGTTCGAATTTTTTGCCTGGTGTATTTGGTTACGACAAGCCCTTGGAGTTTGGCGTATTTTGTCAGTTTGCAGTTGTATGTACAGGGCATTGCATAATGTACAGGGCATTGCGTGCTAGCGAAGCATGCAAGTAATTCTAAATTGTTAACACACACACTTGTGTAGGCCTGCCTCGCTAGTATATCCATAATTCTTCAGATTTAGTTATCAGTGTGTGTAAATTTTCCTCAGTTTCTTTTACCTTGCCAAAATACACAAGTCACATTACTAACATCAGCTAATATACCCCACACTATTCAATAAAGCCAGGAATGTACAATAAACCCCTGGAACCTTTGTACATATTTAAAGTACTTCCTAACTGTATAAGCTTGTTTACAATTCTTACAGGATGAATAGAAGTTGATAAATTCTCTAAGACATTGTGTAAGCTCTGTTTATCCCAATTCTCTCAATTGGCTGAATTGCACTTGATGCTGCTGCAGCACTAAAGTGGTACAGTACCTCCTCCTTGGTCTGAGCTAATTGTTCACAGCTGATTATGATTTGAGGAATGAAGGGTACATTCCAAGCATATTATATATATATATATATATATATATATATATATATATATATATATATATATATATATATATATATATATATATATATATATATATATATATATATATATATATATATATATATTTATATATATATTTACATATATATATATATATTTATATATATATATATATATATCATATGTGTGTGTATGTATGGGTATATGTATGTATGTATGTGAGTATGTAAAGCATGCATGTGTGCATGCATGCGTGCATGCATGCATGTGTATGTATGTATTTATGCATGCATGTATGTATTTATGTATGTATTTATGTATGTATGCATGCATGCATGCATGTTTGCATTTATGTTTGTATGTATGTATGTATATGTATGTATGTGTATGTATGTATGTGTATGTATGTATGTGTATGTATGTATGTGTATGTATATGTATATATATATATAAATATATATATACATATATATATATATATGCAGAGGTTGCGTTATAATTTTTTTCCTGGCGTATTTGGTTACGACAAGCCCTTGAAGTTCAGCGTATTTTGTAAATTTGCTGTTGTATGTACAGGGCACTGCGTAAAGTACAGGGCATTGTGTAATGTACAGAGGGCAATGCAAGTAATTGTTAACACACACACTTGTGTAGGCCTGCCTCGCTAAAGTAAATGAAAATTGCGCTTAGAATACCAAAAACATTAATTAATCGGACTATTACTATCATAAAAATATTAAGAAAAAGTTCATACCCAATCCTAAGGCCTGCAATTCACCTGCATATCTTGCATGACTGTTCCTTTTATAGAACTTTAGAATATTTCTCATGTTAGTGAACTTCTTCATAATAAATCACACAGAAATATGCCTTGGGCACAAATTACTTGTAAATAGATGATGCATATTTTCAACAACAGCCTAAACTTGGTGTTGCCCATTACCATTACAGCCTGAAGGCTTTTGTAGCCGTTAACATATTGTGCAAATTACAAGATTTAAGTAATGACTATGTAATATTGAATATGAAAATGATAAGTGAAATGAAATGGAAAACCTTTGCACCATGCATGTATAATGATGGATTTGGTATTTATTGATAACTAATTATTCTTTTCCAAGATCTTTTTTAGCTCAACATCCCTTGAAGGGATTTGAGCTTAAGCAATGACTAACTTAAGAGCCAGGTTCTCGCCCGGATACGTTCGGATTTTTGCAGCATATAATCATATCCTATACATTTTTTGGATATTTTGCTGTGTTGCTATGTTTGCCTTAAATAGATAGATATGTTGATGCAATAACAGTTTATACTGTTGCATAGTTTTAAACAAATTTTGTATTCCAAAATTCACTGACTAAAATTTTTTCAAACATCAGATTTTACTCGGCACAATCCGAATAAATTTAGCATATATAATAACATTGGCTCAGAAAATACCACCAAATATTTCTGATTGAAAGAAAACAATGTTTTTATTGGCTGGAGCTTTAAAATACTGTCTGGCACACATGCTAATCAGCTTGATATCTTGTTTGGGATTTCTCCTAATGTGTAGTCAAATTATGATATAACTTTTGTAGTTAAATAGCTCGTTAAAATGTCTATAAATTGGGTTTAAAAAACTCTTAAAAGCTCAAGAGTGGCTACAGCTTAAATAGGTTATTTAAACCATTATAACGCGATAAAATCTCTGGCTGAAAAATCACCAAAGTGTTAATAACTCATTGATAAAAAAAACACACCTTTGAAAATCAGCATAAGTACCCCTCTTTGAAAATCAGCATGAGTCCCCTGTCGCATTAGCAGCATGATCTGGCTTGCAGTAATCTTATCCACAATAACTCGAGAGGTTTTTTGGTTTGCGTATAGGCTACAGACTGTTGATTTGTTATTCACAAATAATAGATCCCTGATTACTGTAACTGATGCATTGCATTTTAATGAAATTCTTAGTGATGGGGGTGCGAATACACAAAAGGGACCTTTTCGATCCATTTTTGACTTGTTAACCCTTACTCACCCAGCGTCACGGTGACCGTGACAGTTACTATCCCTTTTCCAAATTTTTTTTTGAGTACCTTCCCAAAATCCTATAGAGCTGCAAATAAGTTCATTCAAACCAGATTGAATAGATCTTTCATAATATGGTTATTTAGTTGGGGGGTTAGATTGAAATTTTTTGAGTAAAATCGTTACAAAAAAGTGCATTTTTTTTTTTTTTTTTTTTGAAAGACAATTTTTTTTTTCTTCAGGTAAAGTATAAAGATAGTTTGAATTGTTGGTTGCTACACGATTTTTACTTGTACTTGGTCAATGTTTGTGTTTTTTTGGAGAAAATATGCCAAAATTTGTGATATTGGGCCATTTTTGACCTTTTTTGATCAAAAAATCATAAAAAACGGCCCAAATATTGTATTGGAATTTTTAAAATCTCTAGGGGTAGAGGAGAAATAGATCGTTCAGACGAAGTATTACAATAACAGATGCACCCCCTCTACCTGCCTAAAAGGTCTCTGATGATGACGTCAATTTGCGTCTTTTTTTCTACTTTTTTTTTCTTTGCTTATTCGACAACACAAAATGGCGAGATACAACGTCGACGTGCCTTTCGACTCCTATGTTTTCTTCAGAATAATGATGATTCAGAGGGGTCGGAAGGTACTTCTGATGAAGAAGATGTACCAGAACTCGACCAGATTGAGGAAGAGGAGAATATAGAGCCTGCTGAGATGGATAGCGATCTGTTCCAAATTCCGGAGTTGGTGAGTGTTTTCTTCCAAAAATAGCGAAAGTACTACATTGTAAATGTGTAGTAATAAAATAAGGCTTATAGAATTCTAATGATAAATTAGCGGGGATTTTTTGCTTGTTACGATAAACAACTAGAGGGACACTAAAATCACATATAAAAAAAAGAATTTAAGTCCTTTCTATAATAGCCCGGATGAAACAAATGAAAGCTGAACCCCAATAATAACATTTCTAAATGGACTGAAATATATGTATTTCCCAATGGCAAAATTGTAAATTTAGGCCTACTGAAATATGTGTATTCCCAATTTCACAAAATCCAAGTTCCATTATTTCAGGGGCCGAAATCACAATTTTATGGGGGAAAGTGGAATAGGGGTCCCATGTTAGGGCAAAATACACATGTTGGGGGTGCCCCAGGCCCATTGAGAGGAAAATGCTTGTATATAGGCCTAGTACCGGTACATTATTTTGATGCCCCATTTTTTGGGACCATGATCCTTTTTCCCTCCCCCTGGCTATGCCACTGTTGTGGTGATTACTAGATCGATAAAACAAACATTTTGGACTCCTGTATGTACCCCCGGGCTTCCTGGCTGTAAAAGTCTGTCCCCACGGTTACCACAAAATTGTGGGGCAGGTTAGAAACCACAATAACATTGTTATGCGATAACATGTTATGCGTATGCTTGAAGAGGACCAGCCGCCCGCTACTCCCCAACCCAAGAGGAAGAGGGACAGACCGTTGAAGATGAGCCCAGGCCCCTCTTCCAGGCCTTCCGCTGCAGTCTCGCCACCATCACCACTCAAAGAAAATCCGACTGCAGCGGAAAAAGCTGCCTTCAAAACCAGGGAGGAAGAGCGGAACGCTCGGCTGCAGGAGATATAACGGTCGAAGGTCATCCCTGCAGCCGATAAAGACTATCATCTGTGGGAAGTACTGGTGGAAAGTGACCGGGATAGACACGAGGTCTTCGGTAACTGGTTATGGGAAGACCAAACTAAAGTAAGTTGAATGAATATAGTTGCAATTTTTTTTTTTTTTATTTTTTATATTCCATTTGCAGCAACAAGGTATAGGCAGAAGACTTTACAAATTTGGACCTTGTCGGCAAACATTTCTTATGAATTCCATGTGGAATGAACAGAAGTTAGTGTCTAATAGATAATCAGCATAGTCTATCTACATAAAAGTAGCTGTGAAGCTTGTAATGGCTGAAATTGGGTCAGAAATAAACAAAAAACAGTTTTGTGCATAAATGAGGTAAATGACCTAATTTGCATATCATTTGCATAATTTCTTATTTTATTTTTTGCAAATGATGATGTAAACATCTTGTTTTTCTGCATTCTATTAGTTTTGGACATCACAGAAGGGGAAAATGCATTTTTTTGGAAAATTTAGTGCCATACACTATTAGATAGATTATTCACAGAATCGGGGGATAATTTTTAGGTCAAAATGTATTAAATTTTTCATATTTGCGTCATTTTTTTCTTCTCCGATTCCTAAAAATCCATGAATAGTATCAAATGAAAGGTCTTTCCAAGGAGGATTCAGAAAATCTATCCATATTTTTTTGCTATTTAGCCACAAGGCACAAGCGCGTCATAAAGATAGAATGTTTGGAGACCTAATATGCTAATTCAATGACTTAATTTGCATATTTGAGTTCAGAAATATGCACATTTTTGGAAAGTTCAACATGTTAGCCTTCATAAAAGTCGAACTTGTTTTGGTACAAATGGAACAGAAATAGCTTATTCTATTTTTGGAACCTTGGGAGAGTAAGCAATACAAAACATTGCTGCAAAATTTATTCTCGGAAGGGACTATAGAGATAGTTCCACACAAACCCTCAAAGATTTACATTGGTTACCCATTCGGGCTCGCATTGATTTGAAAATTGCTTCACTTATTTTTAAATGTTTGAATAATACCGCACCACAATATCTTATAGACTTAATAAAACCTAATTTATCAAAACGTCCTGGATTGCAATCCCGTAACAATGGTATTTTCCTAGAAATTCCCTTTACGTCGAAAAAAACGTTTGCCGATAGGTCTTTCAGTGTGTATGGCCCCAAATTATGAAATAATCTCCCTTTCAATGTTAGGAGCAGCGGTAATTTTGAATCTTTTAAGAAATGTCTTAAGACCCATCTTTTTACTAGAGAATTTATTTCATAATCATTTGAAATGTTATCTTGTTTCAAATTATTTGTACATATACTGTTTCTGAATATTTATTTTGAATATTCTTATACTTCTCATCAATTTCCAGCATACGAATTTTAACATTTTGAACATTTTGAACTTTTTGATATCTTAAGTATTTTTATATTTTACTAGCCATAGCCATTTTTATCATCATTTTGTCTTTTAGAATTTAATTTGTATGTCATGTGAAGCGCATTCGTTACGTTGTATCTATAATGTCTGTATTGCGCTATATAAGTTGTTAATAATAATAATAATAATAATAAGGGTTAAATGCCTCCCCCTCCCTCCCCTGGAAAAACTGTGCTTCTTTTCCGAAATTCTGCTTCATTTTCAGACAAATTTCTTCAATTCTCAGAACAATTTTATGAAATTTTGCTCATTTTCAGAAAATGTTGCTTATTTTCAGGAACTAATTGGTCAAATTTGGGGTTATTTACTTCAGTTCTGGACATTTTTCAGAACATTTTCAGAACATTTTTGTAAAATTTTCTTTCATTTTCGGGTACTATTTTTTGATTTCCAGGATACTTTTATTTAATTCTCTGTAAATTTAGCTAATTTTCGGGAAATTTTGCTCACTTGCTGTTATTTTTTGGCCAATATTGGGGTAATTTCTTTCATTTCTGGACAATATTCTTTGAACATTTTCTTCCATTGACAAGTAAACAATGATAACTCAGTACACCACTGAGAGTAATAATACATAGAAATAATCTCCGTAAATATATCTCATAATTTGTGCATTTTCCGATAATTTTCCTTTATCTCACACTTTACATGAGTTTCTTCTTTTTTAATAAAATGAAAAAGAAAAAAACAGGAATTACATCAAGAACTACAGAAGACTCTTCAAAAGATAAAAATTGAAAGAAGGCAGTGTAGACTACTTTGTTATTGCAAAACACGATCAAAGTAAGAAGGAGATAAAGTTTTGCAAATTTTGTAGTTCCGGTCAGTTCTTACAACTAAGAGTCTTCGAACGAGTTTGAACCCATCACTTGGAAGTGTATTTGTGGGATGCTATTAGGTCTGGATGCTATTATTGATTGATTGTGATTCATTAATTGCGATAATTATTTGCTCAGAATGACTAATATATTACCAATATGAGGAAAATATGTCATAGTTAAAATCATGTCTTGTTACAAGGAAGTAAACTCCATCTGGATTTTACACAAAATTATTTTGCTGTTGATATTTGTCTGTTTATGATTTCTATTTCACTTAAAAGCAAACTTTGAAATTTACATCATATTGATGTTGAGTCTTAGCTTTTTTAGGCTTACTTGAAAAACAGTTTTCACATATTCAAACGATATTAAAGCTTACATACGCAGTGGGGCAACTATAGAGTCCTGGGGACCCATAGGGATTTTGGCCTCTGCAGCCATGTCAGAACCACAGCAGCAAGTGGGGAGGGGAAGGGCATTGGCCCTGGCCCTGGCCCTAGAGTAAGTGGCAGAAGGTGCTCTTTTGAAATTGTGTGGACAGGGGCAGGGGGTGCTCTTTTGAAAGTTGTGGGTGGACCAGTCTAAACTTTGGAGGCACCCTTTTGAAACTTATTTGAAGTTATTGTAGGTCATTCTTGAAGCTAGAAAACAAATCAAAATCCACTCATTATAAATACTACATAATACATAAAGGTTGTCATGCATTTAATATTCATTTGACACAGTTAAAGCATATCATTTTACCAGGGGCATGCAGCAACACTGAGAGCAGTGGTGGGAGAAGGCATGCCCCCAATAATTTTCTAAGCATCAATTTGAAAAACTTGTTTGCCTGATGGGTAATTGTCAACATTGGTCCTGGTTCCCCACAATCTTTGAACCCATAGGCAGAATTTGCCTACCAAAAGTGTGGGAAAGTCAAAAATGACAAGCAAAACTGTCAACTGACAAGAATGCCCCTTTTAATAATAAAATGTGCCCCCTCAATTACTGTCAAAAAACGCACATAAACTTGTTTTTTTGCTCTCTCCGCTTGCCCTGAGTTCCAACACCTCTGGCGATTTGGGTCCCATAACAAAGATATTGCAGTGTCATTGTTCAGAGCTGGACCCAAATCAATTTTGCTCAGGGCTTGTAAGGTTTACCCACCCTTCCGGGCATTCCCAAGCTTTTGTTGCGCCAATGCTAATCAAACTTTTATCAGGGAGTTGGCATCAAATGTCAACTCCCTGCTTGTATTCCTTTCCTAACAACCCAAGCCTACCCAATGTAACTCCATAGCAACAAAAACATTCTTATACTAAAGATGTACTGAAACCAAAAAGTTTCGGCCGAAAGTTACTTCTGGCCGAAACTGGAACATTTAATAATTTTGATTTACTTGAAAACCATTGTAAATTATGGGGTAAAATTAGTACAAAACTCATTTTACATACAAAACCTGTTTTTCCTGTACAGTCCTTGCATAAAGGAGTCATAACATTCCTTTTTCTGTAATTTTTCAAATTTTGTATCGTTGTTCTCAGTTTAACATTAACATGATATAAACGTAAACACCTAAGAAAAAAAATTCTCACTACACTTTTACATACATGTAAGAAATGAAAGACATTAAAAATTTGTGCATTAATCCTGTATCAAAACTTGTTATTCTAATTTTCATATTATTCACTTTTGTCGACAAATACTTTTATCAAACTAAAATCTGTACACACAAGTAAATAAACTATATAAATTGTAGACATCTCATCTCATTATCACTATTAGCAGATTAATGTATTAGCTGAAGGAAGTCGTGATGGCCCTACTCTCACTTGTGGTCAACCAGTGGTCATCTTATAGGGAACAAGAGATGGGTTTTTGTTATCCAGTAATAAAGATCATTCTTTAAAGACAGAGATGCATGGATGAGCAAATTATTTAAGGGAGAAAGTATTTCTGCTTATTTGATGAAAATCTGACCTTAAAGTTGCACAGTGTTTAGAAATAAATAGTAACATGGAGCTCCATGGTAGTACTTAGTTTTTTTCATCTGAAGTATTTATCACTTGAATTTAAACTCGGCTATTAAAAGATCTATTAAAGTTACCTGCACAGCAATACTAGACACTTTGGATTTTGATACTGATTTTCTTAGAGTGGCTTCAAATAAAAAAAATTAAAAAAAGGGAATATTCTTATTAAAGATATATGCAGTTGATGAATTTGAAGGTAAGTTAAAATATCTATTAACAGAATTTATCTGTAACAAATTCATATGTATTTCTGGAATAATTGTTTTAGTTTTTACATACATGTAGGCATATATCACCTTAAGACAAGTGTATATCACAACTTAATAGAATTAAGATTAAAAAAAAAAAAAAAAAAAAAAACCTAAAGCATTTGATATCAAGCCATGCTCTTGATTAAAATACATGATAATTATGGTTCAATTGTACAGTTGAAAAGTAAGTGGACAGGGGACAGATTTTGATTAAAAAGTAAAATAAATAGTAAGGAGGTATGTCAACTGATTCAAATTTTTATATGTTAGAAAATATTGAAATTTAATTATGCCAGGGAGTAATATATGTTTGTTTAAATGTTGTTTTTTCAATCCTCATAAAACCTTGAAGAAATGCAGTTCTAAATGGTATTAAATTCCAAACCCCATATCAGAAAATTGCAGTACAATACAGGATTCTTTTTTACCCCTTTCTTTTAGCCCTGTGAATTTCAACAACTAGATGGTTTGTGAGTGAGAGAGAGCATTGTGCACAATGGCGTCTTCTTTCATTTGGGAGTTTTTTTTTCTCAATATCTGACCAAGCTGACGATGTTGCAGAGTGTAAGCTGTGTCTTAAAGGAATTCGAAGAGTGCCAGTAGGATGCCTCCCAAAGAGCTTCAGTACAATCCTATTACACAAACACATGAAGGCAAAACATGTCTTTTAATATGACCTGGCTAGGGAAATGAGGAAGAACGAGGAGTTAGCAAAGAAAGAAAAGTCACCACTTGTAGGACCACCTCCCAAGCAAAGAAAATTAGCAGCTATTGAAAATCAACTATCTTTGGAGGAAAGCTTTTCCACAAAAAAAGTGTGGGATATCAATGACCATAGATCAGCAGGAGTTCACCAGAAAGTTATGTCAATGATTACAAGAGACAATCAACGTTTTCCATTGTAGAAGATCACGGTTTCATTGAGCACTTGGCCTACCCTCAACAGAGGTACATGTTGCCCAGTCTTCGGTACTTTTCCGATGTCCTCCTCATAAAAGCGTATGAGGAAGTAAAGGCAGCAATAACAACTAAAATAAGTCTTCCAAGTGCACAGTATATTTTCTTTACCTCGGATATATGGACAAGCCAGCCCTCTGTGAAATCTTTTGTGTCTCTGACGGCCAACTGGATCACAGATGATTTCATAGGACAAAATGCAGTGCTGCACGCCAAGCATTTGCCTGGGTTGTATACAGGAGAGAACATTAAACATATGATCAATGAGATGATGATCGAGTGGGGTATCTCAGGAAGACACACATACCTGTAAGAGATGGGGCTGCCAATATGGCCCTAGGTGTTCAATTGGCCAACATATCTAGTGTGCACTGCTTTTTACACATTTTTGATGATGTGCTGAAGGACTCGATGTTAAGTCAGCGAACTGTGACTAACCTTGGTGCAAAATTTCGGCGAATAAGCACTCACTTCAAACATTCAAGTCTTTCTCGGAATAAATTTAAGACTCTCCAAGGTGAACATGATTTGAACCACCTCTTTATCCTTTACAGGACGTGGCCACAAGATGGAACAGCACTTACCTCATGCTTGAGAGAGGTCTTCAATTAAAGAGACCTCTTCAGCTTTATGCTGCCAACCATGATAACATCAATGTTTTAAGTGCAAATGAATGGAAACTCACTGAAAAGGTGCTGCGAATTCCTCAACCATTTTTTGAAATAACAAAGCAGGTTAGTTCTGAGATGTCCTCATTGAGTGATGTTATCCCACATGCTGTTGCTCTAGATCGCTATCTATCAAAGCCTGGTAATGACATTGGAGTTTAAACTACGAAAGGTGAATTGCACAGTGCTCTTCATTAGCGTCTTTTCACTGCAACAAAATTGGATGTACTAAGTGACAAAAATGATCTTTTAACAACTGTTTTGGACCCCAGGTACAAGCTGAGGTTCTCGAAAAACAAGAAAGATATTATAAAAAAGTGGCTTTTAGAGGAGATTCATGTTTGTACAAACTCTGAACAAGAAGATGGAAATGAGTCAGAGGAAGACATTTATCAAGATACACCTTCATGTAGTACCTCTGGATCTGGTAATGGTGGAAATGCTATGGAATCTGCAAGCACTATCCCATCTCTTCAGGAAGAAATTCATCAAGAGTTCTTGAAGTGCTATTATGAAGATGAGGAGACTGATAAGCAAGCTAAATCTGATGGAAACTCTGAGAAGAAAAAAAAAAAAAGGTCATGGGCTCTCAGAACTAGTAAATGAAGTTGAAAGATACATTTCAGCTCCACCTTTCTTGAAGTAGACCTGGGTCGCATACAGGAGAGCTGAACCACTAAACATCTGGTGCGCCCAAAAAGAAGTGTTTCCAAACTTGTCAAAAGTAGCATGACGATATCTTTTATGTCCTGCCTCATCAGTGTACTCAGAACAGCTCTTTTCAGAAGCAGGCAATATATTTGATGAGAAGCGTTCACGCCTGTTTACCCATACCGGAAAAAAACTCCTTTTCCTCCACCATAACCTTCCAAGATTTCCCCTCATGATAGAATGACTTTCAAAGAACCTTTAAGAGGTCTTCTTTTGTGAACTATACTTCTACTGTTTCTATTATCAATGTAACAAGTTGAAAACTCAGAACTCAAACAGCATGTTTTCATATGTGGATTTTCATACTCAGATTTTATTCACAGGAACCATGCTCTGCTAACTTCTGCAAAGACAAACATGCATCTGGAATAGAATAGGTGTACCTTTTATAAGTAAATAGAAAAGGATGATTTTTTTGTTCATTTCCACCTATTATATGATATGTACATGCATATCTTTCTAACTTTTTAGTTTGTTTTATTAGATACATTTAGCTTATTCTGTTAATGATGAGTGATTGAATTGAAGTTATGAAAACACATACATTCAGAGTAAAAAGTAGTGCTAAAATTATGTTTCTGCCTAGTAAATATCTGATTACAATACATGTATCTTTTTAATATCTTTCTTGATTAGACTTAAAACATGTTAGAAAAGAAAAACAAAATACTAGCACATGAAAATAAACAGGAATGAACAGATATATTCTTTGTTAATATCTATACTTGGTCAGACTTGTGTAAAGAGATGGCCTGAATAGTATACCATGATATTGATCAAATAAATATTAATCTGCCATGCCTTGTGTATGTTAAAATGTAGAAAAATACACAAAATCAAAATTTCAAAAGTTCCCGCCGGAACCAAGCAGAGTTACGGCCGGAATTGGATTTTTTGAAATTTCAGAGTTCCAGCCGGAAGTTCCAGCCGGTACCCTAGTTCCGGTGCATCTGTATCTTATACCCACCCCTAAAACATATATTGAGCTACTACATCATTTATGTCTAGCATCACAATGATATTTGGGCTCTCACTTGCATTTCCCCTAAAAATATAAACATCATTTTCTTTCCTAACAACCCCAGCCCACTCGATTTAAAATCCCACCAACAAAAAAACAGGTAACACAACCCACCAACAAAAAACAGGCTTGCAACCACCCCAAGAGATATGTTGAGCTACTACATCATTGATTTTCTAGTTTAATTCTAGTCTTCCCTGGATAATGTGTTGAATTTGCATAAATTCAAATTGGCCTTGGGCGCTGTACAGAAATTCAACCTTGCCTAATGTACCTCCCCATTGATCACCTGGCAGGTAAGTTTAGTATAACTGTTCGAGGCACTGCAACCCAATGGTAAATGGATATTGTATGCTAAATGGCACTTCCCTGTTGTATGAGTGGTAAAATCCGAGTAGATGAGTTTTTCAAGTTTTGAAAAAAGCATTTTAGTTTTTACATGCCAAGCCTTAGACTTGTCTGCAAGTTTGACCTGTTATTTCTTATTGTTTTTATCATATTTTGGCACAGGATTTGTATCTGAGTATTCCATATTGTATGCGATTTCAAATTATATCACTTACTTATTGTTGTTATATCTGTTTTTATTATTTAAAGATATTCAAAAATGATAAATTTTATGCAAAGTAATTTCGTTCATTGTATATCTGAATAAATCAGAATTATTCTCCCAGGACATCAGTTAAGAACTGCATGCGGCAATGCAATGCGTATGACGACACCATTCCTGATCAGAAATTGAATGAATCAACAAGTTTTCATGCGTAAGAAATTTGGTACCACCCTATTATGATTCACTTGTCATTGCGAGAATTACTTGAATGCACACTTCCGTCACGGAACATGGTTTTCATGAATGGGATACGTGTTTTGGTTGAGACAGCTTGGCACACACAAATTATTTACAAGGATGTTTGAAAGGGATTTAAGTCTTATGTCAGTTCCAAAATCTTAACAGGTTTAAGAGACCATGCAGCTTTATAGGCCATATTATGTTTGTGTGTACAACTTTCAAGTTCATTGCTTCTCTTTATACAACTTAAAAGCAATCACTATTTTGTTTTCACAGGTCATGATTGTTCATAAGTTTATGATAAACAAAGAAAGAGAAAGAAAAATAATGCCTTCAGTCTTCTTTTTTCATTTAAAAAAAAAAGAAGGAAAAACATTTGCTTCGATCTTATATTTTTCTTATGATATACTGGCATTACCAGCCCATCCAGAATTTGCTGAAGAAATCATTATTAATTTGAGTTTATATACCCACTCAATTCCTTCCAAATCCTGATGTAAATAAAACCCAGGTCCTTGTACAACATGTAGCTTGATTTCTCCCAGTTAAAATCCACGTTAAAATAATGACATGTATTATTTGTTTGACATGTTGAGCATAGTGGAATTTACCATCTTCCTGGGCCTTTAAACACCCATGTTCAGACTCCCTGTTCCTAACATTTCTCTTTTATGGTCACATTTACCCTTATGACAAACTTTTTTCGTATATCAACATACAAGGACCTGGGCATGCATTGCATTTCACAATGTATCGTTGGATGTTGATGTAAATAAGTCCCTCTTCAGAACTCGTGTTCAGAAAGTATTCCTGTATAATATCACTCCTTCTTATTACAATTTATTTTGAAAGTTTCTGCAAAAAGAAAAAAGAATTTTCCCACTTTGTTTTGCTTTTGACTTTTCATGAAATTGATATTGTTTAACTCAGGTGCTGAACCAAAAAGACAACTCTATAACCACACTGTAGCTTTGTATCATGGAGGAGTAATATCATTTTCTACCACGTGTATCTTGAGGTAGTGGGAAATTGCACAACAAGCCTTAGACGATGATAATTTCCAGATGGTTAGGAAATATTCAGGGCCAAGTACGACACAGGTCACTTACTAAATGTGATTTAATGGTTACCATGGAAAATTAAGCTAGTTGTAAGCAGTGTGAGTGCCTCGATTCTAGACTCTTGAAATGATTGCCCCGTATTTGTTTTAAAGAATTTCTACTAAAGCAAGACCATCAATTGGCTCAACAATACTTTTTGGGTCAAAGTGTACAAATCTGAAATTATTTCAGTATGCTTCAAATAAATAATTAAGCTGGCAGTTGTAAGTTTCTGGCTAAAATGTGTGTATCATTTAATTAACAAGACAAACAAACAAACACATAATTAAAAAATTCATTAATTATCATGTGAAATCAATTGGAATTCCACATATTTTAAGTTATTTACTTACTATGACATTGTTCAAAACTAGGTGCATTTAATTTAATTAAAACCAATTTAAAAGAACTTGTAATATTCCATTAAAATGTTGAAATAATACAAAATTAAACTACTAATTAACTGTTAATGAATTAATCAAATATGAATATTAATCAAAATATTTTAAGTACAGTATGAGCATAAAATGCAAAATTTTTCATGAAAAATGAAAACAATAAAATGTGATGAAATAAAAAATATTTTTATTTAATCTAAAGTTAAGTTTCTCTCAGCAATATCATTCCTAACAAATCATACACATAGATCAAGACAATTCATGATGGTATTCACGCAATAACAGTGTACTTGCAATGTTCCGTAGATCAATAAATAAAAACTCTGGCACTTGCATGGAAACATAAATAAGTAACAGGCCAAGGTGGCTGTAAGTGATTGTGATGAAAGTTACAAAAAAAAAACACAGTAGCAGCGTAAGCCTACCTGCAATATGTGCAGTTCATCAAGAAATGTTTAACTCTCCTAAAAAAAGATAGGCCCTAAATAGCTGCACAGTGATTGTTGAAAAATAAAGTTTATTTACCCAAAAGTTAATTTTCTTTAAGCAATGATAGTATTGAACAAATCATATGCATAGATCAAGAAAATTCATGATGGTTGGTACAGCATACCCACCATGCTCAATTGATCAAGAATTGATAACTCCCCACCCCCACCTCTCCACCCTCAAAAAAAAAAAAAAAAAAAGAGGCCCTAGGCCTTGTTGAAGCTTGAAACAGAGATTGTGCTTTTTTTTTTATTACAAAAAAAATCTTGATCTAGGCTAAGTAAAAATAAATTAACTTTTAGCAACATTTAAGAATTTGAATTCAAAATGGTCCATACACAATAACCTAACAAAAATAGTTACTTAATCAGAGTAGGCCTACACTACAGATTGCAGTTAAAAATGTCTGTACTGCTAGTGCAGTACATGCTACCTGACTACACAGTGTATTCATTTGTGCACGCTAACTCTACATTAGTTATGTTACAAAGGTACTGTACATTACTGCATCATGCATACTGAAATCCAGGCGGACATCGGCTTAGAATTACTCTAAAACCAGCTAATCAATCATTTAATTAAGCTTACCTTAATATAAGTAAGTTATGCTTAACATTACGTACGATTAAAAAAGGCATATCAATACAAATTGCCCTCGAAATACAGGAATTCCAGCTTTAGTTTTAAGTTGTATACAACTTCGAACAATATGGGTTAATTCACAAACGAGTCGCTTGCTGTGTAAATGGGGCATCGCAAAGAACTACATCTCATTTCAGAGATAAAAGAATTCTCTTTTAAACAAATTTGGAGTTTTTGCAATTACATTTTAATAAACATGCTTAAAAATGAAAATGAAAATGGTTTTCAACTTTTTTCTGTGAAAAAATCATCGAAAACTTAAAACTTGGGTATCATTAGAAAGCTTGAGATATCGTCTTTATTTCCACATATTAGATTCGACAATTTCTTTTTGCATGCACATAATACAAAGTCACATCCCAAAAATTTCACACGGCTTCCAGTGTCTGAAATATAATTTTCTATCATCCCGTAATTCACTCAAATTTTCATGAAATCGCATAATTTGGGTCTTATATGAAAAGTACTACTACACAATTTAATAATATCATACCAGCTTTTAGATATGTTTAATAAAAGTAGTAAATATCTTAGTGCTAATAGGAAACACATGTACTGAATGCATGAGGACCAAACGACCTACGGTACGTGGAGCATTGTGTCTTCATCAGCTAGCTATTTTTAGCACCATTATTTATGAAATTTGATACTCTCCTTTCGGAAGCTTTAATTTTTAAAAATACATAGAATATCTCTTAGCACACCAAAATCTCATATGAGCAACAATTTCAAGAGCAAAACTGTTTAAAACCTAGGAGGAGATATATGTTAAAGCAAACCATTGCACAGGCACATATGGGAGCTCACGTACGATTTGATAAGTTCCACTCATAACACTCTGTGTAATGGGTGCAACTAAAAATTGTATGAGGCTGTTATTTTATTGTGGAAAAAAGCAGGTAGTACTTTTTTCTTTTAGGGATGGATTAAGCCCCTATAAACATATTCAGGGCCCCCAATGCAGGTTTAAGAATAGGGGTCCAGGACAGAGGTGTAGGTAGTTAAGGGCACCCCCTCTCCCTCAAATGGTTTCTTCTTCCCAGTTGTATGCTTGTTTCCCAGTTGGTAAGATAAATTATTATTAACACATAAAATTGCAAATATTTGCTTAAAATTTCTTGAAATTGACAGTGATTTCCCGGAAATTGATAAAAATTTCACGAAAATAAATGAAATTTCACGAGAAGTGAAGGAAAAAATATCACAAAAATGAAGGAAATTTCACGAAAAGTAAAGAAGATTTCCCGAAAATTGACGAACATTTCCTAAAAATTGATGAAACATGCATGGAAATTGAAGCAAATTATATCCCCACCATGAAATGGCCCTTTTACACCACCCCTTGCCAAGACAAGTGTTGGCAAAATATTTGTCCATCAGACGAAAAGGTAAACTTTTGTATTGCTTTAAAAGTTATTTCGAGTGAGGATGGGGAAGAGGGGGAGGGGGGTTTTAGCCCTGATAGCTAATACATACTTCTCTATCTGAAGGCTTTTTTCTTCTTTTTTGTAAAATCAAGTCCAAATTTGAAGATTTTTGATCCAAAAGGAAAGATTTCTGGTCTACAATTGAAGATTTTTGATCCACAATTGAAGATTTTTGGGTTAAAATTAAATTAAGGATATTTGCTCCAAAATTAAGAATAATTTGGTCAATACATTGAAAATATTACCAACATCTGTTTGTTGTACGATTCATTTGATATTTCAGTTAATTATATTTATGACTATTTGGGCCAGGGGCTAGAGCGTTTATTAGGGGGGCTAAGCCCTCAATAACCCCCTTTAGACATGCCACTACTTTTGAAATCTAACCAGAACTAAAAGGTTTTGTGGATCCGGTGCTTTGTTTATATGCTGATTGCTTTGTAAGTTTTGTATCAACTACCATGTCATTGCATAGCATGAAATATTTGTCCAATGATATTCATTCATAAAGCCACACCCACCATGCAGATCAATTAAAAGGTTGACAACATGCATTTGCACATTAACATTCATGATATCACCACCACAACATTAGAACACATGTACGGACCATAACCCATCTGTATACCACATATGGCATACATCCATGAGATATAGTGTTTATATCATTTAGCACTTTCACATATAATTCAGCCATGCCCACCATGCATATTAATTACATATGTTAATAACATAAGCATGTACACAATAACAATATTATCCTGACAGTATGATGCAAAATGGACATACAGTTGGTTACTCATCACTATTTCAAAATTGTCTCTTTAAGCCCCGCCCACTTTATATGCTTGGCATCACCACCAAAACCAATAGGGTACATCTGTAGACCATGGGCTATCTGTGTACCACTCAAGATGTAAATCCAGTTCATAGTTCTTAAGATCATGTTTACAAGCTTTTTGTTTACAAAATCATATTAAGCCTAGCCCACAATGCACATTAATAAAATATGTTTTTATACAATGAAGATGTACACACTAGCTGACATCATTATTTTACCATATATAAAACAAAACAGGCAATTTTTACAATATGAGCATTTCCATAATTTCACATTAAGCCCGCCAAGTCATTAATATGCATGACACCACCACCAAAAACAATAGGGCATATCTACAGACCATCCGCTATCTGTGTTCCAAATATGACATGTATCCAGTTTACCGTTCTTGAGATAATGTGTTTAAAAGCTCTTTTCAGCAAAATCAAGTTAAGCCCCGCCCACTAAGCATATAAATGAAAGTCAACATTTTACATCATGAACATGTACACACCGGCTAACATCATAATTATAACAAATATAACAACAAAAACCAGACATGCATTTGTAACTAGAGTAGCATTTGCAGTTCGAGATTGCATTCAAACACATTTGCATACGATCAATACTGTTTCAAATCAATATCAATTTAGTACATCATCGTGGATTTTCAGTATATGATGAATATTTAGTATATCATGATATTTAGCATATATCATCATAAATATTTAGTATATAATCATGTATTTTCAGTATATCATGACTATTTAGAATATCGTGAATAATATTTAGTACATCATGATTAATATTTAGTACATCATGATATTTAGTATATCATTAGTAGCCACTGAATGGCTATTGTAATGAAGTTACAAATGAGTGTTTTGTACAGAACAATGCATGCATGTACCTGAATTAATGTGTTGTGATATCGAAATACAAACAAATCATGAAGAAATTCCAAAATTCAACAAATGAAGGACATGCACATCAATTAACTGAAGTGTTTTAATGTTTTTGGATGTGAAAGTTAGAAGAAAAAAGAATGGTAACTTCATAAGCCATACAATGTTTATAATCACAGTACCACATCTGACATCAATGTTTCATTCTTGAGTGTTTATATTTACGAGCTCTATTATTGGAAAAAACACATTAAATCCTGCCCACCATGCATATCAATGAGATTTAATGATTTTACATCATGTAGATTATGCACACTAGTATAATAACAACATTGCATGATAACAGCATAATAACACAAATACGAAAACATAAATCAAGTTGTCAAAATATGAGCATTTCTAGATTTGTACATTACCCACTCATTACTACTGTATGCACTATGCATGACATCACCACCGAAATTACTAGGGCATATTTGCACTCCATGGGCTGCAATGTACCAAATATGACATAAATCCAGTTTACTGCTCTTAAGATGTCACGTTTACGTGCTGGCCATCACAAACTTACATACATACATACACCCACACACACACATGCCATCATGACCAAAAAGGTTCCTGATGCTATCACATTGGAACCAAAAAATCATTATTTATTTATTCATCCCAACCACCCCCTCTCTTAATTTCAATCCCTTCCTTCCCTCCTCTGCCATCCACCCCCTCCCCACCAGTGGCACCGTGAGGGTTCGATATTGGGGGACAAGCACAAACCTTTTCGGCATGAGGTCAAGGGAAAAAGCGCCGGTGGGGATCATGGGGGTCCTTGCATTTTCTCAAGTTTCAGATGCCCAAAAAGACTGAATGTGTGCAATACACAGGTTTTTTAAAGTCCCAAATTTGCACCTCAATATGGTACAAACTAATATAGCAGCATATAATTTTACAATGATGAAGACTCATGGGGGCAGTGGGATAGCCAGGGGGGAGAATCCAGACTACGCCCCTCCCCCTCCCCCACACACTTTTCTGAGGAAATTGGGATAATTTTTGTATTTTTATATATATTTTTGCTTTAAAAAAAAATCAAATTTGAATAGTTAGTCTTTCTTTGGTGGGGGTGGGCCAAGGACCTTCTCGGACTCCCTCCTTTTAATGCTGGCTATGCCACTAATAGGGGAAACGTGCCCCCATGCACCCCCCTTGCCAGCACCACTACTCCCCACCCCTTCCACCCATGATCATCTCACACTTGTTGATATATACTTGAAGTTTGGAAATTGCCAACGATAGAATTACTGTAGTATTGCAGCACGAGATAAGTTTTAATGTACTGTATCAGTCAATTAACAAACTCTGAAAAGTCATTCCTTTTCTGCTGTACGTATTCACATGCACTCGAATTTATGAATCTATGAGTTTAAATGTACCATTTGACAACAATAATTTCATGGTCAAAGAATGGATAAATGAAAGTCACTTTTACTCAAAGGTAGAATAATTATATTCATTGGTTTTCTAAAGTTATTAATGGTACCCCATTGGATTATAGTACACTTATCATTGTTAAATTCTTATTTATTATTAAAAAAAATTTGGGGGGGGGAGGTTTCTTGTCATCATTCCAATTTAATTAATTCAATTTTCTTGTCTTCATTTTTTTCTTAACTTCATATTTTCCTTTTTTGAATTTTGAAATAGAAATATCTATTTAGTTAGTTCAAAGCTAAGCCTCTTTCAATTAGAACCCATTCCCTACATTTCCAGGGCCCACCATTCACCCCCTCACCAACTACCCCCACCTTTCATCCCCATTTGATGATCTGGACTCAACATACAGTGCACTAATTTGTGTGGCTTACATGTAAGATAGCTGATCTGGCAGTCTGCCAGTGATACTATTACGTGCTAGACCCATGAACTGTGTTTGAGATCACGACCAAGTGAGGGCTTAATGTTTGCAAATATTTTTGTATCTTTCGAGTGATTTTTTAAGCAATATTGTCATTCATGAAAAAGAAAAAAAAAATTAAGTACATTACACATATCTTGATACATGTATTACTTTAAGTGCAGAAAACAAAAGTAATCTGGCAATTATTTAGCACTATCTTAACCCTTACTCACCCAGGTGACCGTGACAGTTACAATCCCTTTTCCAATTTTTTTTTTTTAAGTACCTTTCCAAAATCCTATAGAGCTGCAAATAAGTTCATTCAAACCAGATTGAATAGATCTTTCATAATAAGGTTATTTTGTTGGGGGGTTAGATTAAAAAAATTTGAGTAAAATCGTTACAAAAAAGTGCATTTTATAAAAAAACGACATTTTTTTTTTTTTTTTTGAAAGACGAATGTCATACGTAAATATTTTTTCAATTTTTTTTTCTTCAGGTAAAGTATAAAGATAGTTTGAATTGTTGGTTGCTACACAATTTTTACTTGTACTTGGTCAATGTTTGTGTTTTTTTGGAGAAAATATGCCAAAATTTGTGATTTGGGGCCATTTTTGACCTTTTTTGATCAAAAAATCATAAAAAACGGCCCAAATATTGTATTGGAATTTTTAAAATCTCTAGGGGTAGAGGAGAAATAGATCGTTCAAACGAAGTATTACAATAACAGATGCACCCCCTCTACCTGCCTAAAAGGTCTCTGATGATGACGTCAATTTGAGGAAAAAGCAAATATAGTATTTGCTCTCATCAGCTTATGTTAAAATTGATGAACTTGTTATGACGTCACTAACAGAATGAAATTTCTTGAGACACTTTCACATCATACCAACAACATAGGCCTAGTGTTATCATGTGCATTCTTGAAACTTGATGCACTGTATTTACACTAGGAGTACAGAGATTTTTCATCAATACATTTCTTACTGAGCTGTTATTATTTTCTTAAACATACAGTATATTCCAATAAGTCATATCTTTAAGGTTCATGAAAATATATCATCGCTTTTCGAAATGTTGTATGATCTGGCCTAAGTGTGCAAAGCCTGTGTCTAATGTTAGGCGAATTTGAACATGACGGCATTAAATATTTTTCTTCATTTGACACTTCACACGATAATATTATATATTGTATGTACATTATTTTCATAGAATTTAAACGTAGCAAAAATGATCACGATATCGACGTTGTTACGATAAAAAATTATAGGTTGAAAACAAATTATTTTCCAAAATTTCCCTGCTCGGCAGCAACCTAATATGGTCAATTTTAATACAAAACCTAATGTTAAAATTACCCATTAACTTAGTACATTGATTTGTTACAAAATAATATCTGTAAGTCGTGAATTTAAACAGGCTTTCAAAGTTTTGACTTAACTTTTAATTATTGCAAACGTTGACATCTATATAAAAAACACTTATTAAGATCAGAAATGGCATGATATATCAGTATCAATGTCTTCTGAAGAACATAAAGCAGAAACTTTGCTAAAGGAATTAACACTGTATTTGTATGTATGTTCTCTAATCATTCTGAAAGTGACGCCACACGTCGCTTAGAAGTTTTAAATTCTTGCATTGTTTATGTATTTCTTTTAATGTTAATTGGTTGTTTCTGTATGATTAGAAACAATTTTCCAAAAGTTATTGAAGTAGTGTATATTTGGCAATGTATATAAATACCTAACTTTCATCAATTTATTTTTCAGCAGGTTTTACCAACAAAAAAGGATAGATTTTATACTTTAACTTGTGGGAGAGTGTGCTGCTGTGATGTCACACCAAGCCTTTTCCTATTCGTTAATTGACATTTTTGTGAACCTTGAATTTGATTAACTCCTGGTAGGAATAACATATGAACAAAATTTTTGACTAAATTGTTTCTAAAATTTTCTCTTTCTTATGAAAGGTTACGAAAAAACATGGGAATATTCCATTAAAGGTACATAATTATGGACAGATCCCATTCCAACAATGTTGGTGAAACATGAAATACAGTAAGTTTAACATAAGGAAATTCATAGACATTCTCTTTGTGTTGTCAAAAAATTTCGACAAAATTTGCAGAAATTATTATGCCTTAAAAATTGAATTGTAAAAAAGAATCAAATTTCCAACTTATATTACGGAAATATCCTTTTATTTTCATTGTTTATAGCATACCTTTTTCCTATGACTTTTGACAAATTCGATATTGATGTCAACTCTAGTCTCGATTTCAATCATTGTTAACTCAAACAGGAACACATTTGACCAATGAAATTATCTTCTAAAGAAGTAGATTCCATATCCAATTCAAGTTTTTGAAAGTTTGGATCTTTCCATACAGAGACAAATAAATGAAAGTACATCCTCAATTCCTTGTTCTTTCTTAATCAAGTCAGGCAGCTCCCTGAGAGAGTGAACCTAATGAACTTATCTCTAGTTTCATTTTGTTTTGCTTGCTTCATTCAGATGCTTGGGAAATATATAAAAAATATAAAGGCTTTTGGCTTTCACAAATCAATGCAATTATCCTCATATTCAATACGTCTGTATTCTTTAAAAATATATTACACACAAAATAGAATCGTCTGAAGTGTACGTTTCATCTTAACAACTCCCTGGTTCCATCAATTGTGTCCACTTAAGAAGCTCTAGAGCTGATGGTTTTATTTTCCTGCATTTTTTCATTTGAAGCAACCAATACCATGATTCTAAAAATAGTTACATGCAGAGGTTGCTTTTGATTAAAATGAAATCTGACTCAAAGCTTTTAATTCTGCAAAAGTAATCAATACAAACTGCAATTTCTGCCATGCATGTCTGATATCTACAGTTTCCAATGTAATTTAATCTGTGAACAAAAGCTGATTTTACAGAGCAGACAGCAATCCATGAAACAATGGCATAAATCCATGTTGAAAAGTGTGAGGGGTGGGGAGGGATTGATCCTCACCAATGGCTATGTGCTGTCAAAGGCAACACTTGTACTTTTCAGCATGGGGTGCAAAACCCGGAGGGGGCACTTCTTACTCAAAGTGAGATAGGGGTGCAGCCCACCAACCGAAAAATATACCCGCAATATGACAGATTTTTTTGCCAGGATTTTTTGGTAACTGCAGTATGAAATTGTAAAATTTTGATACCAGCAGTAATGAAAGAAGTCAATTTTGATATCTGCAATAATGAGTATTCAACAAAAAATATTGTAAAAATGGACCAACAAGTACAAAATTAACACAGTAAATCCTAATTTTTTTGGGACCTGCACTATGAAAATGACGAAGAAGAAAAAAAAGTTTTTGGTACAACTATCATTATTATTATTTTTTCAATAGTAAAAAAAAACACACATGCACTACGAAAATGGTACAAAAAGGGCACCTGCTCGAGCGGCACATATACATATACCTCACATATAGAAGTTTCCCCCCTTCCACCCCCCACCCCTTTGGGTCCACGAGCAAAGCCTTTGCAGGGAGGTGTCCAGGGGACAAAGCCCCTAAACTTTTGCACAAATACATTTGAAGGCACAAAAAAAGTTCAAAAGCCTGTCGAGTATTAATTTAAGGTAAAATATTACAAGTCAAAATGCATGCAAATTTGATAAAATTGTATTACACAGTGTGCAAAATTAAATTTTGTGATAAAACCCACTGTGAGAATACTGTATAAGTAAATTCAGTTTTAATATTTCAGTGGAAAGCCTGCAAGAATAATAATAAGAATTCAATAAATTGAAGTTAGTTTATGTAAGAGTCTATTTCAAAATACAAGCAAGTGTGAAAAGAATGAATTAAATAAGTATATGTTACAAGTAAATTATGATATTAATAGAACATTTGGAAGAAATGCTACAAAAACTATGATTTAGAGTGAAATTACTGCTCACAACCTAACAAAAGGCATCCATCCTTATATTGTACTTTAAACTAGGAAGTGTTTGCATAAGCACCGTGATTGGGAAAATCACGTAATCAGTTGTCACAATCCCGCACAAAATTTGAAGCAATGAGGGATGGTCGCGCACAGCTACGGGGAGCTACCACGGGCTTAGTGTTGAAATCCGCCCTAAACATTCAGTTATAACATTAGGCCTCAATTTAACCATATGAATTCATTGATTGGACATGAAATCTATTTATATCAAAGATACCTCAAATAAACCATAAGCTTCTTTACTTTGCGCGTGTGTTGCTTGATATTCTGCACCAATTGCGTTGTCATTTTCGTAACAAAAGAACCTAAGTCTTCGACCGCATTGGATCAAAGTTTTTTAAGCAGTCAAAAAACTTCCGTGTTTAGCCTCATCCGGGAACTTCATATCAATTCTGGAATGTTCTGAGCGATGTATTGGGGGTTATCATGAAACTACTTAACAGTCAAGTTTCTTCAACATAGTAGCTGCTAGTAATAAGAACTCAGCCATGTACAATGATGGCCATGTGCATTTGAACATATGGGAATTTACATAGATTGCTGGGGAGGGGAAAGGAGTGTTGATGGGTAGTTGAATAAGTATTAGGTATCGTAACATATAAAAACTGTTTTTTTTTTGTGCAAAGATGTTTCTTATTTATTGTACTAAAAAGGTTGGTTATGATAGCACAGCATGTTGTTAGGTGTCAGGGACTTATTTGGTATTTCAACATTTTCCTAATTTTTCGCAAAACTCAAGGTCAAAGGTCACGTTTACACGAATGAAATATCGGCCATTTAAACATTTAGGTCGCTAAACGTAAATGCACAGCCCTAATATTTATGCAATTTACGGAAATAAATATAATTTAAGAAGAGTTTTACCTTTAAGTATACAACTAGACATCAATGTTGTAATAGTTCAACCCATGGCAGTGCAAAAACCAACTGACTGGTTTAATTTCAAAAGCATTTTTTTTTTTCATATTTGATCTTTTTAAATGTAATTTAAAGATTTTCTTTAAGTCTACTCATTTTTAGCTTAAACCTGTTTACCTTTGAGTTGTTGATGATCGTTTCCATGACAACCAGATTTGGCCAAATTTTGGTCAATTTTGAAGAATCAAGCATTTTGAAAGCATAATAAATGTTTGGACATGTTACTTTACCACTGCTATCAAGTATTTTCTTGTTCTGTACAATATTCTCTTCCAACTTAAAAAAATAAATGATTGATAATATGACATCATTAAAGAATTAATGACATAGTTAAAGTGTAAACAAACCATAACATACACTAAATTTGGAAAAGTGGGACAAATGCATTTTAATGTAAAATTTGCTAAATTTGAGTTAAATGCAGTTTTGAAACTAAATAACCTGTGTTTTTAGCAAATGGTTTAGCCATGTATAAATTAGCATTTAAGAACATAATAAACAAAGGGAAAGTCTAATAAATGACCTGAATAATTAATTAACATTGACAAAAAGTGAGACAATTCACTGGTTTGGTCAAAGTGTGCAAATCTGAAATTATTTCATTGTGCTTCAAATAAATAATTAAGCTGACAGTTGTAAGTTTCTAGCTAAAATGTGTGTATAATTTAAATAACAAGACAAACAAACACGTAATTAAAAAATGCATTAATAATCATGTGAAATTAATTGGAATTCCCCAAATTTTGGATTATTTCCTTACTATGACATTGTTCAAAACTAGGTGCATCTAATTTGATTAAAACCAATTTGAATGAACTTGTAATATTCCATTAAAATGTTAAAATAATATAAACATTTAACTACTGATTAACTGTTAATGAATAAATTAATTATGAATATTAATAAAAATGTTTAAACTATATTAGCATAAAATGCATATTTTTTATGAAAAATGAAAAAAATAAAATGTGATAAAATAAAAAAATAAAAAAATTTAATCAAAAAGTTAAGTTTCTCTCAGCAATATCATTACTAAACAAATTATACACATAGATCAAGACAATTCATGATGGTACACACACAATTACAGTGTACTTGCAATGTTTGGTAGATCAATAAATAAAAAGTCTGGCACTTGCATGGAAACATAAATAAATAACAGGCCATAGGCCAAGGTGGCTGCAAGTGATTGTGATGGAAGTTTAAAGTTACAAAAAAACACAATAGCAGCGTAGGCCTACCCGCAATATGTTCAGTTCATCAAGAAATGTGTAACTCTCCTAAAAAAAGATAGGCCCTAAATAGCTGCACAGTAACTGTTGAAAAATAATGTTTATTTAATTAAAAGTTAATTTTCTTTTAGCAATAATAGTATTTAACAAATCATACGCATAGATCCAAAAATAATCATGATGGTACGTATAGCGTACCCGCCATGTTTAGTTGATCGAGAAATGATAATTACCCCCTCACAAAAAAAAAAACAGGCCCTGGGCCTTGTTGAAGCTTAAAATAGCATCAGAGATTGTGCTTTTTTTTTATTACAAAAAAAGTCTTGATGTAGGCTAAGTAAAAGTAAATTCCTTTTAGCAATATTTAAGAATTTGAATTCAAGACGGTCCGTACACAATAACTTAACATAAATAGTTACTTAATCACAGTGGGCCTACACTACAAATTGCAGTTGAAAATGGCTGCTACAGTTGCTGCTACTGCTAGTACAGTAATACCAGACTACACACACTAACACAGTGTATTCATTTGTGTACACTACACTACATTAGTTACGTTACAAAGGTACTGTACAGTACTGCATCATGCATGCTGAAATCCAGGCCGACATCTGCTTAAAATTACTCTAAAACCGGCTAATATATCATTTGATTAAGTTTACCTTAACAGAAAGTAAGTTATGCTTAGCATTACGTACAATTAGAAAAGGGCAAATCAAAACAAATTGCCCCCGAAATACAGGAATTCCAGCTTTAGTTTTAAGTTGTTTACAACTTAGCAATATGGGTCAATTCACAAACAAGTCACTTGCCGTGTAAATGGGGCATCGTGAAGAATTATATCTCATTTTAAAGATAAAACAATTCTGATTTAAATAAAGTTTGAGTTTTCGCAATTGTATTCTAATAAACGTGCTTAAAAATGAAAATGAAAATGGTTTTCAACTTTTTTCTGTAAAAAAATCATCGAAAATTTAAAACTCAGGTATCATTAGAAAGCTTGAGATGTTGTCTTTATTTCTGGCCACATATTAGATTCAATGATTGCTTTTTGCATGCACATAGTACGTAACACAAAGTCATGTCCCAAAAAATTCACATGGCTTCAAGTCTCCGATATAGATTTTCTTATCATCCCGTAATTCACTCAAATTTTTATCAAATCGCATCATTTTGGTCTTATATGAAAGATACTACTATACAAATTAATAATATTATACCAGCTTTTAGATATGTTTAATAAAAGTAGTAGATATCGTAGTTCTAATAGGAAACACATGTACTGAATGCATGAGGACCTAGCGATGTATGGTACGCGAAGCAGCATTATACAGCTAGCTATTTTTAGCACCATTACGTATGAAATCTGATACTTTAGTCGAACCTTTTGGGAGCTTTAGTTAAAAAAATAAGTGCGTAGAATATCTCTTAGCAAAATACAAGCTATAAGAAGCATACAAAAATCTTGTTTGCATCAAAATTTCAAGAGCAAAACTATTAAAACCTTGGAGGATATGCATTTTAAAGCAAACCATCGCACAGGCACATATGGGAGCTCACATAAAATTTGATAAAGTTTCACTCATTACATTCTGTGTAATGGGTGGAACTAAAAAAGTAAAAGGGCATTCTTATCTGTAAAATATTTTTTATAAGTTGTGGAAATTCTCTACCAAAATTCCCTCCCAAAATTCTTAAATTCTACCAAAAAGTTTTGAAAGAGGGAATTTCCCTCCCAAAAAATCCGATACTAATGCAAACCCTGACTCTAGGGCATACAAACCTCTTGGTAGTCCTGCATATATATAAATATAATCAACTTCCTCAGAACAGTAATTAGTTTTACGCAAAACTCAATTTACTTTATTACATAACACAATTATTCAAAATAAGTAAAACTTAAATGAATCAAGATCAAAATACTGTAGCTAACCAGCATCAAAGAATTATTGATGACTTACGACTGACAGAGAATCCAAAGCATTCACCATCATCCTTATTCAGCATTCCAATGAGTGTGCTCTTTCCAGATCCAGATGGCCCACACAGGACAATCACTCTTGGATAGAAAGTACTGTTATTGCTCATGGTTCTAAAAGCTGGAAGTATAAAACAGAAAGAAAATCAGTTCTGGCGCTGAAGAATCCAAACAGCTAAATCACTTTTCTCATGTATTGCACACAAACATGCTATCAAAGTTGTCAACAGCTGAATTAGAAGCACACAATCTTAACTGTCAAAATAAACCCCAAGTTTAATTTCTGCAATGTGATTGGACCACAGGGGACACACCCCTTATTTGCACTGTACATTATCCTGCAACAAAGAACATTGTCAAATTGTTATATTATGAAGGGTTGTTCTATTATTTCATGGGGAAGTTACTTTTCTCATTTAATTTCAGTGTTTTATTCTCTTTATATTGTAAAGGAAATATTGCATCTGTTTGTTGACTCTTTTCTTTAAAGCATAGTTTCTGTCTTATGGCTAATCAAAGTGTGAGGAAATTTAATGTATTGAAAAGTTGTGATGTATGAAAGAGAGGACAGCTGGAAATCTTTAATGTAATTCTTTTAATTTCTGCCCTAAATTTCAGTCACTAAAAATCACCAGCTTGTACTTCTGTTAAATATTGATTGGGGTTATGAAGTTGATTCAAAACCACTTCATCATATTCCACCTCCCATTTAAATAACGTTGGTGAAGGATTTAAAAACAATAAGTTCACAACGTAAGGAAATTCATCATCAATACCACTAAATCACGACCAGAGTACTCAAAAAGTGTACATTTTCCCAATGACTCTCATCCTTGAAGGAATTTGATCGGTAAATATATCTTGAAAACAACAGCTGTAAGGAACTCGCATAATATCAGACATCCACATAGAATAACTGTAAAGTAATAGCACTGTGTACTAATAAGTGGCTTCATCCAGTCAGCCCCCACCACTCATCAAGATTAAAAAAACATTCAAATAGTAAGAATGTTGTCCAGGATACAGAATTAGTCAGTAATTAATGATAAGTGTTGTATCTCCTTTAACTGCCAGGCTCCATACCTTCACTTCATCTATGATAGAAACACTTTTCATTTGATATCTAAAATATCTTAAACCCTTTAGAATACCAACTAGAACAATAGCATTGTAACTGATTACAATTTTGGACATATGGAAAGAAAAGAAATGGAGACGTGAGGATGTTTAAGGGTGAGACTTGTCGTGATTTAGCTGAAACTTTCCAATGGAATGTTCTTAACCATGAAAATCCAAACAATTCGTGTTCTAGACTCAAAAGAAAATAAAAACAATTGGTTTCTGCCATGAAAAAAAGAAGATGGAATGTGAATCTTGCCTGAAAGGAATTCAAACAGGAGTGTAGCGACTGAAGGGTGTGGGGTGAGGGGTGGTGCCACACCTCCCAAGCCTGATTTTTGTTGGGAAAATTGTGACTTTGTTGGGAAATTTTCACCGATCTTCCCGAATAAAATAAATAATCGCAAATAAAAGCCATGCCAAAAAAAATACTCACGTCAGGGAAATTTGATTTTTTATAACTGTACGAGTCTTGATTTTGTTGTATTCTGAATTGATCTTTATCAATCTTAAATTTTGAAGTGTTTGATGTATAAATCATATACCTTGAGGTGTTTAATGTTTTATCCTTTATAGGGATTTATTTTATTAAGCTGAGTTACACTGTTATGATTGTTTATGAGTTGAAGTTATATTTCAGTTTTAAAAATTAGTTTCATGGTCCTGGTTCCAGAATTATCAAATCATAATTCTGGATGTTTTTAAAGTTATTTATGTCACGAATGTAGGTCTAAGAATAGATGACATCAGCCTTTGAATATTTGTTCTTAGTTTGCATGATTTTCACATGTCTGTCACATGTACATCAGATGTTAGGCTTCATCTACATACATTTACATACATGTATACTTTTGTCCAATGAGTAAGCTGAGTTAGTCATGGGACCTTTGACATCCAAACATCTTCAAGTGTCACCATGAGTTTGATTTACATGGTATGTTACTTTCCTCCAATCAGATGTTAGATCTAATCAGGTGTTCAGGCTTATCCAATCAATATAGTTGTTTACTTGGAAGGGCGTATGCTCTAATGATCCATGCTGTTGTCCTGTCAAGTCCTGTGTTGTGGTTTCCCTTATTTATTACGTATCATCTGTTGCATTTTCCGTTCAAAAAACTGTCACTCACCTGTAAAAACCATTGGATTATAACGTTAAAGCATGTTGACATTTCAAGTATTTAATAAACTTAAAACCGGCACTTGAAGATTCCTTTCTCTGTATTTCATTTTATCCACTGAGTGTAGCTTGTGTTGATTTTTGTTATACAATTAAGCCTAACGTAATGTTAGCGTTACAATCTGTAAGATAAGGACAATCTTACATAACTCTAAAAACGAGACTTCATCAACTCATGTTCATCACTAATCAATGCACATTTAAATTTCTTTGTTCTCAATTTACAGGAGAAAAAAATATATTCACATGATTAAACATACACACATATCAATTAACTCCTTGTCTGTACAAGACTGCATATATTGTTTTCAACTTGTTGAATTGAATCACAATTGAAACTTCAACCAGTGAGGTGATTGATAGGCGATTAGATAACACCCTCCTCCCCTATAACCATGGCAACTTGTTGCTGCTGCAAGTTGGCAGGTACAGGATCTCCGAGTCCCACTTTTCAACTATGTAAATTTTGTTTAATCAATGGTATAATCATATATTACCCTGGTATAACAATTACGAGAAAGCAAGTTTTGTCACGATCAGGATGGAGAAAAAAGACAAAAAACCTGTCAGAAATAAGTTACAATGTGGACTGTGTAACCGACAATTTGATGACTATCGGAAAAACCAAAATGTAAAATATCATAAGGATCTATTTTCAAGAAAGAGTGCATATACCATTTGAAACTGTCTTATGCCCCAGTTAATCCATTTGTGGCAGCTGCAGCTGCATCAGTCGTCTTTTATATATATAAAGAATTATTTTCAAGTAAAGTTGTCAGTTTTGTAAAAGTCTTTTCAATATACACCTCACTTGCATAACGTTGAAAATAAGCTGTAGAATATCTGATTATGGGTTGATGATGGCCCTATGGCAAAGCTAGAGATGGGGGTCTCAAATATCTTAAGTGTGGGGTCCTTTTAATAATTTGATATTAAATTTGGAATAGAAAATTGGGCATTTCATTTATTTCCTTCATTGTTGAAAACTTATACTTTAAAGATTGTTGATTTTTTTAAATAGTTTCTACACATTTAAAGGGACCTGTTTGTTTGGGGCTTTCATCAATTTAGGGTTGAATCTGAACTTTTCAAGGACCACAGGCTTACAATTTCTTTGGCATAATTTCTTAAAATTATGCTCAAAATTATACTCAAATTTTTGCGACATGGGGCAGTTGCACCCTGCAGTGCTCCATAGTAATCAGGCTCTGACAGAGGCACATGAGCCTAAGTTACAATTCTAGATCTCTTTGATGTTGTGATCTATTTTAATTTTATGGAAGTGTCCAGGTTTTTATGCAAAATAGTTTGTGTAACTTACTAAGGAGTTGAATGTTGAGTCACATACAGACATGAATATTTAATTATCAGACATAAAGGCAAGTTACTTAACTCAGAATGGTGATTTATGATGAATGTCGGGAATTAGGTGTTGCTAATACTTAATTAAGACTTTCATACACCAATGGCTTCCATCATCAATTGTGAACAAGCTGACTGGTACAAGATAAAGTCAACAAGAGTGTTTGTAGAGATAACCCATGGTAATTCAAGCAAAATATTTGTGGGTTAATAGTGATGAGACGAACAATAAAAAAATGTATTTTGCATTTTTTCTTCTTCTGTAGTTCAAATGGTGCCCAAATGAACACCATGGTTTCAGTTTTAAAATAAAAAGTCCCCATGAAAAATGGAAACGTATAGGACCTAAATAGTTAAGTTTCCATGCTGTTTTGGGGGTGATATCATCGTGTAAATCTGTGTTGATTTTAGATAAAATATCAGCCATAAAATGACTGCTTCGTCCCTGGACCCCACTTTGAGCTAGCCCTTTGCGCTAGCATTGGCGCATATAGCATCAAAGATTTTGTCGGGAAATATTCCTTCACACCTCTCAATAAAATTTCTTAGCTATGTCCCTGAACTCAAACAATGAATGTTTAGCCTGAATGAAACTCAAAACAATGATTTGAATTCGAAGAAATCAGTCAGAAGGTACATATGATCTGGGCAGTTCAGATTAAAAGTGAAAAAGAATTCTTTGGGGATAAAATTCGGTGGGTCTAGGATTTTTTAGATGGGTTGTATTAGGTATGGAGAATGAACTCTACAAAATATTAGGCCTATTGCAATTGCCAAAGGGGCAGAGGTATGCACTCGACAGTCTTGACTGAGTGCTACAATTATAGCTTTGGCCAGTTTTTCTAATTCATAGCTTGTTTTATTATATCATAACATGTGTCCATTGCCTTACTTCTTGTCATTACATTCAATTCTGATCAAATCAAATCTTTCCAAACATGCAGTGTTTCTTACCAAAATATGATGTCACTGTCTCCAAAACAGGAAGGGATATATTGCCCAACACACAGGGAAGTAGGAATATTCATTACAATGACTTTTTAATATTTGCGCGGATATTTGTGTAGTTTTGTCTACTGCTTAGCCAGTGAGCAAGTTTATCAGTCCATTGTACAAGAAGAAAGTTTCGGTCTAGAACAATACAATCTAGTGCACAATGGAAATTCTCGAGCAGCCATGTTGGTCTTAATTACAACAAAGCCTGGGCCATTTCCACTTATAAGATAAACAAGTTTTTTGTTTTTCCAACTTTTAATGCCAGGAAGTGGCGGAGTTCATGCAAGAGTTAGGTATGAAGTACTTTAAAGTTTGTGGAGCGTAGAAGATTGTGTGATTTTTGAAGTGGTCTTGATAGGTTTGGTTTTTGTGATGGACATTCTCTACCGTAGCATTAACATTAGCTGTAGCTTGTTAGCTACAGTAGGTTTAACATCAATCATGTTGTTGTTGCAGGGAGTAGTTGTTCTTATAACAACTCCCTGGTTGTTATAACATTACCTACTTTATTTACGAGTTTTTACGGGCCTATGATAGCTGACTGTTGGTTTAAGTTTTTGAATACATGCTTGAATTAGCTGTTACCTACTCATGCAATATCTGCCATACCACTTTCTTTATCTTGATTAAGGATTTTCCATTTTGTTCCCCAAAATGAATTGCTGCAAAAATATTGTCCAAAGTTCCAAACAGCACTTGATTTCGGCCTACTTGTTCCAAAATATACCATGACGTTTGTTCACAACACATCGTGGCGTATACATAATTATGGATATTCATAGCCACAAATAGGCCATGATGTATTGTAATAAATATTCAACACCTCCCTGTATGTTGGGCAATTAATCATTTTCCCTTCAAAACATTTCTAGGTACAGTAACTTTTTACAAAAAACAATTCTATGATCTCACTACCACCATTTAATCGAAATAACATTCTTTATGTCAAAGCCATGTAATTATCATCCAAATGGCTGTCTCTTTAACTCCCATTTTTTTCTAAACAAATTTCAGGAAGGAATGGGATTTTGTCTTATGGAATGTTAGTCACTCAACTTTGTTTTACAACTGTAACATATGTAACAAGGTTTTGTTTTTTTGGTTAAATGTGCTTTTTAAATAGCTTCATTTTCAATCATGTTTCTTTATACATTCCTTGTCCTTTATAGTGTAATATTTTCCTAGTAATTGGCAAAATTTGCTGAACTGGTAGGTAGGTTAGCATGTAGTATGTTTGTTGTATGTGTGATACAGTATGCGACTGGGCTGCGTGAAGACGTGTGAAATGCAATGACGCTGCTGCTTTGCAAAATGGGGTCCGATTGATTTAGAGTCACCTGATGAAATCCCCTCTATTGGGTATATTATGGCTAGTTAGTGCCCACATGTTCGTGGTTTACAAACATTGAATTTCATTAATATGCATAGTGGGTGGGGCTTAATGTGATTTTGCTGAAAACAACCTCAATTCATGTCATATTTAGTACACAGATAGCCCATGATCTGTAGATGTGCCCTATTGTTTTGGTGGTGATGTCATGCATATTAATGAGTAGGCAGAACTTAATTTAAAAATGTGGAAATGTTCATATTTTAACAATTACATGTCTGTTTTGTTTCATATTTGGTATAATTATGTTGCTAGCTAGTGATAAATGTGTTCATGGTATAAAAACTTTCAATTTCATTAGTATGCCTAGTAGGCGGAGCTTAATATGAATTTGCTCGAAAGAGCTGATAAACACGACATCTAAAGAAGGATTAACTGGAATCATGTCATATGTGGTACACAAATAGCCCATGGTCCGTATATGTGTCCTATCGGTTTTGGTAGTGATGTCATGCATATAAAAGAGTAGGTGTGGTTTAATGTAAAAATTGTCAAATGCTCATATTTTACCAAGTTCGTGTTTGTTTTGATTGATACTTGGTATATTTATATTGTTAGCTAGTTAGCTAATCTTAAAAAAAAGTGTTGTCAACAGGTTGTATTTTATTGATGTGTCATGAAACTTGGTGGGCATGGCTTATGAATATATGTTATTAAGGATATTTTGTAATATGCAATACCAATATAAATCAACCAACAATGAAAGAATGCATCGGAACCACAAAACATTTTGGTTTTCTGGTGTCGTTTTCCCCTCCATCTCTCTCAGGTACAAGTGGTGAAGTCACAAATTGTATAATTTGTTATCGAACAAATTGTTTTTTGAAAAAGCAAACTAACATTGGTTTCGCCTATCCATCATCATGCATTGTGTTTTTTTCCTAGATAAGCTCATGTGTTATGAACATACTGTAGACAAAAGAAAACGAAGTAAATACTGTACTTGTGTTGATAAATCTCATTTCACAGCCCTCGTTGATTAATAACAATGTTCAGAAGTGACCTCCATCAATCATAACGGGTGGGTTTTGTTGGAAAATATTGTCAGAGTCAAAAAGTGTAGGGTACAAATACAAGTGGGGTGTATAGCTTCCAAAATAAACGAGGTTACAGAGAGAGCAACAGGTTTATCTACAACTTTAAACTTTTTTGCTGAATATGATTGTTAGAGGATACATGCAGGAAATCTATTTACAAAAGATGAATAGACGACTTTCTAAGTCTGGAATACTACTACTCTGTCTGAATCTTAACTCCCACTGCCTAATCTTTAAAGGATTACTTCAGTGGTCATGCATGTTCATCTTATATGAAAGAGGGTTTCAAAAGAAACAAAATGGTGAAGAAAGCAATCAAAAATCTTATTCTGTGAAGCAGATATTCAAATTTAAAGTTTGGTATCATTTTTGTAGAAACGACTGAAATCAGACTACTTGTAACGTCACATCCTCAGATTCCTCAGTCTTTATGTATTTTAAAGAAAGTATAAGTATGACAACCCTTGTACGGCAATCTCAATGTCAACCCGTACTGAGGGATGTGTATAATAACTAGCTATTCTATAGTTACTACTGTTTGAAATATGCCCTTTGAAATATATGCCGAGTCTAAAATATCCTGCCTAGCAGTAGCATTTACTAAACTCGTTAGGCCTAGGGCCTATGCCTAAACTTAGTCTTCGTTGGAGTAAAAACAGTAACTTAGGCCTACCTTGCTGCAACACTCTTTGGAAGCTAGGATAAAAAGCCAGATTGACACGTCTACCAACGCTTAACGACAAATGTTTTCCAACTCTTGATGTTCCCTGTAGGCCTCTAATTGGTCTTAATTACCTCCGATTCCAGTTGATCATCAATCTGCGTAGGAAGCCGACCTATTCACTTGGAATTGGTTGGATTTGTGACCGGACCGTAACCCGAGTCTAGGCTAGTCATCAGGCCGGCCAGATCGCATTAAACCAGGTAGGCTACAGCGCTTACATAAGTAAATTCTGAGATCTCCAATGTTGAATCTGTTGTGCGAGTAAACTCCAAAAAATATGATAGATGTGCTAGCTCGAAAATGTGTTGCCGCTTCCGACGCCCCTCACGGCCCAACGGATAGGGATTTTACCCCGACACCCAGTCAGATCTTTAGATCTATGCCCCTCACGGCCCAACGGATAGGGATTTTACCCCGACACCCAGTCAGATCTTTAGATCTACGCCCAGAAAACACCTTCCAACGACTATATCTATAATATCTCGAGGAAAAATGAATTTATGAAGGAAATAAAATTCAAAAAATTGAAAATAAACTCTTATTGATTTAGCACGCAAAAAGCGACAGCTCGAAAATGTGTTGCCGCTTTCGACTCCCCTCCCGGCCGAATGGGTAGGGATTTGACCCGACACCAAATCCGATCTTTAGATCTATGCCCAAAATATAATATCCAATTATTACATGAGAAATATTTCGTAGCTAAATAGATTTATGAATCAATTACACCAACAACTCCCTGCTCCATCTTAATAACTCCCTGATTACACTTACAATTTTGGAAATAATTCCACTGGATTAGCGTAAAAAAGTGCTAGCTCGAAAATGTTTTGCCGCTCCCAACGCCTCTCACGGCCCAACGGATAGGGATTTGACCCCGACACCCAGTCAGATCTTGAGATCTATGCCCAGAGAACACATTCCAATGACTATATCTATTATATTTCGAAGAAAAATGAATTTATGAAGGAAATAAAATTGAAGAAATTGAAAATGAACTCCCATCTGATTAATGAGTACGCGGGGCTTAACGTAACAATCTTAAAAAACTACGTGTTTTGTTCCATATTTGATGTTAGCTATTGTGTACATGTTCATCATGTAGGCCAAAAACGTTGAATTTCATTAATATGCATAGTAAATATCACTCCATCAAAGGTACATGTGAACGAAAAAAGTCATTCTATTTTCACATTTCTCGCAAATTTTGACGTACCGCGGTATCGCTCGCACGCTCGCACATTGAATTCACCGTTATTGTGTGCCCAAGCAATAAATTAACTATGAATACGCGTCAAATAAATAAAATTACGCCCTCTATTAGTCGCGTGTGGCTTTAATATTTGTTCTTACCCCTTGGCGAGTAGGCCGATGGGGTGTTGTCGTCGTCCTGATCTGCTGATGTCTGTCTATCTGTCCGTCTGTCTGCCTGTGCATATTACACTTTTAGCACAATAACTCATATCTGGAAACATTGATACTACATCCATAAAATTTACGTCATAGGTTCACATCACAAAAACCTTGGATGAGTTCGAAGATGGATGACATTGACCACATTATCAAGGTGTAGTGGTCAAATTACAAAAATATTTTGGGGAATTTAGCTTTAGCACAATAACTGTGCAAATGTGATGCTGCATCCATAAATTTGAATAATAGTTTTACCTCCTAAGTACTTTGGATGGGTTTACTTATAAGTGCCTTCACCTAGAATTGAAGATAGTGGGTCAAATCTCTTAAAAATTAGTTTCAGTGCAGACACTCCTGAAACAGTTATGTTGCATGGAAACCTGACTTTATTACTGGATAGGGTTTATACGGTCCCGGGCGTGATTTAATGATAGTATAGGAGGAGTACAAGTACTGCGCATAACCCCTCGGCATGGATTTGTTTGACAGAGAGGGGGTAGGCAAAATTGAATTCTACGCGCAAATATATTTTCAAAGGTATAGGGACAGGTACAAAAGTTTTCTGTTAAACCACTGACTGAAAGGGCAGTAAATTTTCAGCGTAATTGTCTTTTACTTTGAAAATAGCGTGCGTAGTTTTCAGGCTATGAGTAATCAAAAATGCACCTTATCTTTTTAGTTTATTGAAAAAATGTGAAGCATGAAGAGGAAAACACCTCAAAATGCTTTTAATTTTTTTTTATATTGCTCCCCTTAATTTCAAAAGTTAAAAATGATCAGAAGGCCTTCTCCAGCTTGAGGTTGGTTTGGGGTATGATTAGGATCGTTCATTTTAATTTTCTTCACTTTTTAAAAAGGAATGGCACAGGGTTTATTGAAAAAATGTGAAGCATGAAGAGGAAAACACCTCAAAATGCTTTTAATTTTTTTTTATATTGCTCCCCTTAATTTCAAAAGTTAAAAATGATCAGAAGGCCTTCTCCAGCTTGAGGTTGGTTTGGGGTATGATTAGGATCGTTCATTTTAATTTTCTTCACTTTTTTAAAAAGGAATGGCACAGGGTAAAAAAAAATGGATTTACATAACAAAACATAGACTATGCCCCGTTCATACATAACAAGAGTAATACAACAATTTGCAAAAAACTTCAAAAAGTTGTAAAATGGCCACTTTTTAACCGATTTTAATTCTTTTTGTTTGCTTTCTTCATGTGTTTTAGTGGATTACAAATCAATTAAGCTAATGTTGCCTGTACCTGTCCATATAATTTTAAATGTCTATGGACAGGTACAAAAGTATTTTGTTCAACTACTAACTGAACAATTCAAATGTTTGTTTTTTTCCTTTTTTATTTTTTTCTGCTATTTTGAGAACTTCAAAATGCTCCAAATGCCTTCTCCATGTTTAGGTTGGTTGGGGTATATGGTAAATATGAAATCCTTTTCATCAGAATTAGGCTTCGCTTCGCTTTTCAAAGAGAAATGGCAGAGAATTATACAACAGTGGATTTAAATAAGAAAATAAAGACTATGTCCCGTTCGTGTTTCTGCTTTTAGATATAACGAAAACTGTTCACATTCCAATAATAAAGTTGATATTAGTATTAACATAAAAATTACTGCATGTATGCTATAGATTCGGGAAAAGGAAAACATACGACAACACACATTCCAGTAGGTCAGAATCAAATATAAGAACACAACACTTAACTTAAAATCAAAAAATTGAAATGCTTCCAAATCCATCAGAACCTCACTCATTTCTGCCTCTGGTTGAATGACGCCTTTGGTGCCATCTACGTGAATTAGTGATGTTGTTAAGATACCTTAAATTAGGCATTGTTGCACCCTCACATCAACCCCCGCCATGGCCGTACGCGACCATCTTTCTCGGGGGGGAGGGGGAAGGGGGGGACTTTTTGCCTCGAAAATATTACGAAGGGAAAATCGCAATGCATCTGTGAATTAACAATTAATTATAAGTAATCGCTTACGAGAGTTTCGGGGTTGGTGTGGGTAGGGGGTGGGGGAGGGGGAATGTAGCCCTTGGAAATAAGCCTTCATTTCTGGGCAAGGTTTTTTCGATTTTCGGAAAATTTCCCTCAATTTTTGAGAGCTTTTCTTACTTTTCAAGCAGTTTTCTTTGATTTGCGACTAAGACTAAGTGCCCAGATTCATGTTGTTTGCATGCCAAGTCGGGAGGGCATGACCCCGATATCTAGCCGAGTCGGTCATGATTCCGATAAATCACTTATTTAAATAGTACATCTTACAATCTACATCTCTGACTATAGATTGGGGCCCAAGCATCATTTTGTAATTATCATGACACGTCACAAAAGGGCATGATCCCGATATCTTGTCAAGCTGGGCATGATTTTTTCCCGACTTTAATCGGTATCCGGCCGACATGAAAACAGCCTGCCGCCCCACTCCCCGCCTCGTACGGTCATGACCCCCGCTAATGTGCACCGGCCCTGTTATGCTTCCCGTTCACTGGTAAATGTTTGGAAACATACATGGCGCGGCCACTTTAACCCTTACTCTACCAGCACTTTTTTGAAAATGCGCTCGGGAGGCGGGGCCAAAGACGGGGCACCCAAAACGGCGATAATATCGCCGCGTGGTAGAGTAAGGGTTAATCAAGGCGTGATTATTGAAGGGTCCTCTGTCTTCCACGTAGAAGAGTCGGGCCCCTTCCGCTTTCGTGACCCGCTGGGCCGCCCACCGGGATCATGCTGCCTATATTTTCGGGTTGGCGCATATGTCGCGGGTTAATTAACCCTTACTCTACCAGCACTTTTTTGAAAATGCGCTCGGGAGGCGGGGCCAAAGACGGGGCACCCAAAACGGTGATAATATCGCCGCGTGGTAGAGTAAGGGTTAAGGAACATAAGAAAGAACAAGTATCTGTTTGCGACCACTTACCACCTACGTAAAAGTAAAAGTTCTGTATTTTTTTTTTTAGCGGCAACAGGGAGATGGTGTACAAAAAAAGCGGAGCAACTACAGGAAGGTGTGTAAAGCGCCCGTATTGTGAGAAGGGCCAAAAAGGTACAGGGCAACGTGGTGGGGTAAGAACTTACCCTCGTGGAATGAATGAGACGCAGCAGAAGACTTGTATGATTAAGTCTGGTGATAAGGTGAGTCTTAATCGGAGCGACGTCTAGTCTGTCTGTTTGTATGCCATGTTTCACTATCCACAAGGACGCCTGCACAATGGATAATTTCCCTTGTGCTTCACCACTAAGGGCAACGGGGTAGTAGATGCCACGCATTCTTTCTAGATGATAGCTTAATCCAGGCCCTGCTTATATAGATATGCCAGTTCCGAAGATACTCCACCGCCTTTTTTGCTATGCTATTTCTAACAATGTTTCGTCACAACTAACGAAGAAGTGACAGTTTGTTATATTACATTTTTCTTCAGGCCGCAAAAAACGAAAAGAAAAAAAAAATGGTCGCAAAAGAACTGTTATTTTACATAAACTATTATTTGGAACTTTTTTAGACAATTATTTGGCCACCAAAATTTATATTTAGCTTGAACAGTTGAACTGACAATTTGATTTCTTGGTCTGTTTTGGAAACTAGAGTGGCTGCAAAAGGCATATTTAGCTGAGAAAAAATTGTATTCGGCTTATTTTACCTTTTCTCAAAAACATTTATGAGAATAAAAGAAAAGCAAAGAAACAATTTCCAAGCCATATCTTGCGCGTGTAAAAGCTACGTTAAACTGACCTGCTGACAGGACGGAATCGATATAAAATTTTCTTGCTTTTCGGAACATTTGACTTGTCCCATAAAAGTTAACGATCCACAATTGGTCGATCCCTTTCAAAATTTGCATACATTTTGCCTTGATTACAGTGCACTTTATTACGCTTTATCTGGCCCTTTTCCAAATGACATTGCCAGGGGTGTCGAAAGGAGTTCGGGCAAGGAGAGCAGAAAATCAAGTGAGGGCACAATTTTTCTGTTTTTTGACAGTAATTGAGGGGCACTTTTCATTTAAAAAAAGGCCCTTTTGTCAGTTTTCGAAATAGTGAGGGCACGTGCCCCTGGCCGTCGTTTCTACACAGTGAGCATCATGGCGGAATTTGCGGAGCACTTGCCCCATCTCCACTTCTCTCCCAAATGTATACTTTTTGAGTCGTGATTTTGTGTATCTTAGCATGATTCCTCCTGGTGCCAGGACCAATGTTGGCAAATGCCCATTGGGCGAATAGGTTTAAAGACCTACGCTTTTGAAAATTATTGTGGAACTTCCCCATCCCATCACGCACGGCCCTCGGTGTCAGGTCCAAAGGTAAATATTCATGCTTTAATTGTGTCATATAAATATTAAATATATGTTACAGATTGTATGTATATGCTATATAGGATTTGTGAATGAGTGGATTTCTATTTGTTTTCAAGCTTCAAGAATGACCCAGAATAATTCCATGTAACTTTCAAAAGGGCATTTCCTGCCCCGGTTCGCCCTCAAGTTCAAAAGGACACCCACCTCCTGCCCCGTCCGTCTTAACTTTCAAAAGGGCACCTCCTGCCCCCTTCACCCCTTCCCCCACCACACTATGGGGCAAGGGGAACGCTATACTAACCCGGGTGTAGCGCCATAGCGAGGGTCGGCGAAAGTTTAAGATGCCAATAAAAATAAAGCGCTGGGTCGTTTTTGTCAAGCTGACTTTTCGTCAATAATTATAATTCAACCATATTCCACCCTCCATCTATTCATGCACACACACATTAGATAATACTTTGGTGCTTAAAATCTGGACGATTGTGGATTTGATTCCTAGCACGACCCTCTTAGGATCCCTGGCCTTGCCTACATGAATTAGAGGAAAAGATTCATCAAAATTACGTTGGTTGTTAAAAAATTCGACCTTTGTAATTGTTATGGGTCATACGAACACTACCCCTACCCCCTCCCATCCCACTCCGCCCTGCTGCACATATGTTATTCTGGAATTGTGGCCTCTTGTCTACTTATTTACCAATCTGTCCATCCAATTTTTCCAACTTGTTCAGTTGCTATCGCTCTGAAGCTTACAGACAGACTAGGCGGCGCCAGCTGTACAGTCCTACTGTCAATTTATATTATAGCCGCTGGCTCGCTAAGGAAGCATGGAGACGCAATCAGAAAATAAGACGATCGGACAGAATGATTAAAATGTGGTTAATATATTTAAAAAAAAGGAGAAATATGGCGTATTATTCGATTGCACAACGACAAGGGACTTAAAGTCCATGGGAATAGAAAAATTGAATGTTGTATGAATGAAATTCGTTCTTCAAGACATTTTTTTTTACATTTTGAGCTACAGAATTGTGAGCTATCTTGCTATTTATATATTTATAATATAGTGCACATTTCGTGTACCATTCATTATGTGAAGAGGAAATATTAAACTAAGATTGCTGATTTTGTAATTTTAAGAAACATAAAATTGAAAAACAAAATATATGTTATGAAAACTTAATTTTTTTTATATTGCATCTTTATTCCGTTCTATTTTGAGAATTGTTAAGTGTATTTCTTTCATTTATCATTTTCCTCCACCATTATTAATTTCCTTCATAAATTCAATTTTCTTCAAAATAGTATAGATATAGTTATTGGAAGGTGTTCTCTGGGCATAGATCTAACATCTGACTGAGTGTCGGGGTCAAATCCCTACCCATTCGGCCGTTAAGGGGCGTCGGGAGAGGCAACACATTTTCGAGCTGTCGCTTTTTACGTGCTAAGTCAATGGGCAGATGGGAATGTATTTTCAAATTTTTAAATTTTATTTCCTTCATAAATTCATTTTTCTTCGAAATATTAGAGATATTCATTGGAAGGTGTTTTTGGGGCATAGACTAAAGATCTGACAGGGTATCGGGGTGAAATCTTTATAAGTTGGGCCGTGAGGGGCGTCGGGAGCGGCAACACATTTTCGAGCTCTGAGTCCGGTTTTTTTTCTTCTCATTTATTACGGATCTAACCTCGTGTAAGCATGAAACAAGTTAAAGTCGAGTACGCCTTAGTCTGTTAGTGAGATAAACATCTCACTCAGTATGCCCTACATGCTACACACTACTTGCAATACTGTGCACAGCCGATGCATATGGCTACAGTACACAGTCATATATTATCTGACTAAGTACGCCTAGGCTGACTAGACGTATTTTCACAACTTCTCTTGAAAATTTTACCTTAAACTGTGGATATTTTACACTCACGTTGATATACATTATTTTGTTTACTTGTTTGAAGGTTATTTGTGCTTTTTTCATTGTTTCATTGTTCATTCTTGTTTATTTTAGTGCATTTTTCATGTTTGTGATATTTTCGCGTAGCGTTAGTGAAGCAAATTTGATTTAGTCTTAGGCCTACACACTATTTGTATTGCAAAGGGGAGAGGGGGGGGGAGGGGGGACTACAACCATTTCCGCGATTTTGTTTCCTTCTTTTTTTCGGTGATCGGAAGTTCAGACTTATTTAAGTCCTGAGTAAGTTTATTGTTTTCCTTCTCACATCATTTCATTCATTTTCAATTCCTTATCTTCCTATTAGTGTCCATTGCAGCCTTTACACTGTAGCAATTGTTTCCTGTTGTCAAGTCTGCAAGTAGAGGGCCTATATTTTAACTACTAGGCCTTCTGTTTTTCAATATCAGATTGTCAATCATGTTTATTTTAAGTCACAACCTCTTTTTCCCTGTATTGTTCTTGCTAACATACTCTAGAGTCTCCGACTCTCTGAACTCCTTACCTACGTCACAACCCCACTCGTCTCAGGCTTCAAGTTGCCTCTAAATCATGCGCTACAAACTGGCTACCTTGTCTTGTTTGGTTAGAGTAATTATTTAAATCACACACTCATAACTTATCTATGTAAAGATGGGCAATTACATTCGTACAGATCAAGTTGGAAATTGTCGAAAATGAAAACACACAGGAGAAATTTCTCCTCTTATTCCCCTTTCTGGCAGTCTGGTGATTTCGAAAGCAATCCTGGATCCTCCCCAAAATTTTCTTGCAAACAATGCAACAAATCTGTCAAAAATATCCAGAAAGGAATTTGTTGTGATGACTGTGACTCGTGGGTTCATAGTAAGTGTGCGGGCATTAGTAATGTAGGGTGAAAATCCGGTGTTCATCTACTTCCGTCCCGGTCGCACGAGACTGGCATCTGCTATGCAGGCTGTAGCTTGACGTCTTTGCTTCATATACAGTAGGAGTCTTGCCGAGTTCACGTAGGGGAGGATCATGTACAAACAAATAATGCAGCTTACAACACCCTTGCATCATCAACCGATGCTTGGTTTTGTTCTGACTGTTCGGCTCCTTGTTGCCTGTGTAGACTCCAGTGTAGGAGATCCGATAAAGCAGTACAGTGTGACAATTGTGATCAATGGATCCACACTACTGTAAGTGCTGCAACATTGATGACTTAAAATACAGTGACCTCATGCATTCTAGCTGTGCCTTGGTATGTGATACTTGTGACTTCATGAACTTCTCCGATTCTTTCTTCTTAATTAACAATTTCATCAACTATACTACTCATATGAGGCACTTCAAAGTTTTCTTCCAGCCTTGACTTGGGGTCCAACCACCATCCCGATGTCAAATTGAAAACTAATCAAAAAAAGGTAAAAAGGATCGAAGGTTCTAATATTTCTTGTTATCAACATTCAAAGTGTTCGAAACAAGAAAGCCGCCACTCTGAAATTTTTCCGGACAACTATACAGTCATTCACAAAAATAGAAGTACAAAAATATGACCTGATTTAACTCTTTCAGAATAGTCTTAACAACTGTTACTCCTTGAGATGAAAAGTTGAATAAACTTTTTCTAACTTAAAATGATGAGACCACCATATGCATGCAATGATCAGACCATACTGCTAAACCTACAGGACATATTTCCACAGTGTTTTTTATCATATAACTGAGGACCGGTTATATAACCGAGGAGTGGTTTAATCTGTTTTGAATAGTCTTAAGAGCTATCAAGCCTTTGGATAATAAATTATTTAAAATGATGAGACCATAATCATAAACCTATAGGACATAATATCAGTACTATTGCCAAACTGGGCTATGCTAAAGTATTTGATATCATATTAAATAAGAACTCTCTTAGAACGGTCTTTAAGATATTTACTTCTTTGGATATCATATTAAATAAGTGATAAACATATAGGGCATAATACAAAGCAATGTTCTCAAACTGGTTGTGTGTGATATTTTATATGATATAAATTAAGCCCATCTTGTAGTTTATCTCAGAATGTTCTTAAAAGAGTTACACCTTGAAATAATAAATCAAGTGGACTTTTTATTCATTTAAATTTTTGAAAATGCTATGAAATTGATGTGATTATAATGAAATACATGGGACCTTTTACAGTTATGTGTAGTTGTGTACCATGTTTGTAACAGTGTTTGACAGTTTGAGTCCTATATTGATAATATATTGTTTTCGTTGATATTGCAAATGTGAGAAATCAATTGATAACTTCATAAATATGTGTGAAGTATTTTTGTATTACAAATTTGGCTTTTGTTTTGTATGCTTATTCAAATGTTTAAAACATTGTTCAGCTGTCTGATTGGCCAGTTTCTTGAATATGTGTGGTACATGTATTAAGTAACTAGATTGCTTTTTACTTTTTGATAAAATTTACATTTGTCATTCATATCATTATGAATAATATCAATATATCTGGCACACAATGAACATTAAATGACTTTATGTAATTTTGATTAAATGAGTTATCAGTATGCAAAATATAACAAGAAATACTTGTGTTGAAATGAACCCTGCCATTTACAATAACAAAGATTTTGATAATTAAACAGCACAGTGGTAAATGATAATCTTTACAGTTTTAAGTTTTTTTCATATCGTTCAATGTTTTTGTCAATTGTCTGTTTCTTGGTTTCAGACATTTTCATTGAAATTGATATTTCATATTTTGATTTTTTTACAGGACACAAGATTTAAAGCATTTATCTTGTATTTACTATCATTTTCCCCCATTGCAGCTTGCTCCAGCACCTACTTTACCTTCTTGTCAGCTATCCCCAACTAGCTTATCTGATCAGCAACTTTCTCTGCAGCTGTCCCCACCTAGATCAGTGAGATAAATGAGCAGGCAACTGCTGATCTGAAGAGAATGAAGGATCATGTGTTATACATTTTAGAAACTCATGTTATGAGTCATTACAAACTCTTTAACTTTTGAACCACAATGAAATAGTGAACGATCATAAGTAGTGATTATTTGAAACATCTTCTCAAAATTGTAATCAATTCTTGAGTATCAGTTTTTGTGTAGCTAATGACTGATCAAAGTTCATAGATAAGCTGATATGCTATTATACAAGTGAAAATTGTATTTAAGTATTTCAGGCCTCTGTGTGGGCATATAGATGTCATAAACAACATGGATATGAGTAATATAACTTAACTTAGCATGCTTGACCTATCAGCTACATTTGGCACAGCTGATTATAAAAGTCTTTTTAACTATACTGAAAATTGTGTTAACGGATTAATTCATCGGTCATGCAAGTTCATCTTATATTAAAGAGGACACTTTAAAAGAAACAAAATAGTGAAGAAAGCATTCAAAAATCGTATTCCAATAAGGAGATGTCATCCATGTGTAAAGTTTGGTATCCTTTGTGTAAAAACAAATGAAATCAGACTAGTTGTTATGTCATAGCCTCAGATTCCTCAAAGTGTTTATGTATTCTTTTATATTTTGTCCTGCAATTTTGTGGCTTACAAACCACAGGATATGTCAAAAAAGTAGTAAAACTGAATCTAGGAGGGGCATTTGTAATATACCACCTGAATAAAGTTTAAAGAAAAATAATTTACACTGAAAAAATTATATAAACTTTAAAATACATTAACAATTGTTAAAGTGCCTAATTCGTGTTTCATTTTTGACAAAAATCTCTCATATGACTTTCACGTTGCAAATGTCTGTAAGAAGAGTTTCTTCAGTATTCATTAGCGGTGGCATATACGTACATACCTTGATAAAAAAAATTCTTGTAAATCTCCTTTGCATGCATGTGTGACCTCACATATATATTATTGCAATTCCATTCTTTATAACTTACTTGCCTATCTCATTGATAAACTATAGAAAGTCCAGAATGCGGCTGCCAGACTTGTGACTGGCACTTCAAAATATGACCACATACAGACATAAAACCCTTCCTACAAAGATTGCAATGGCTTCTGGTTAATTGGAGAAATAATTCTAATATTTCATTATCGACTTTGAGATGTGTTAATGATCTTGCCCACAGTACCTTTATGATCTGATATCTATTTATACCACCACTAGACCCTTACGCTCTTTATCTTGTATGTATTTAACTGTACCCATATTCAGAACCTCAACATTTGGTCACTGGTCTTTTAGTTATGCTGCCCCTACTTTGTGGAATTCTCTTCGCGATGATCTGAGATGTACAAATAATCTCAGCCTTTTTAAATCAAAACTTGAAACTGTTTTATTCAGTGAGGCTTATTCTTAATTTCTTTTAGGGTTTTACTAGTTTACATATTCTTAATGTGTATAGCTTAGTATGTATAGTTTTGTTGCCTCTCACTTATTTATTATTATTATTTTGTTGTTGTTTAAATCTCAAGTATCTATTTATATTTTTCAGTCTGATGTATAGTTTTAAAAGTTTGTTTTAAATATTTGTTATACAGTTCTTAGTTACTTGCTTTCCATCAAAATAGTATGGCATATTACTTAAAGATTAAAGGGAAATAGATATACCAAAGATAAGTATTAATTGCCCTGACAGGCCATGTCTGCAAATTCAAAAAGCCCAAAACAGTTTTATACAACTTGTATGAGGTTGTATTCCTTTGTTCACAATTTCTTGACGTTGTTTTCCTTTGTGAGCAATTTTTGAAAAGTTTAGTTCATGTTCCATGTATTTTATTCAATTACTTAATTATCACAAATTCCATTATTCATATCACAGAAAAACAATGATTCCTTGTTTTTGTTGGGACTGCAAACCTGGCTTTGTATTTAAGGAATATATATAAGTTTTAAGAAGCAAATTTGTAAAAAATTAATGTTGGTATCTTGTTCTTTGGAGTTCCTGCATGTCAAAAATTTCACCAATTTGCTAAAAAGCTTTTGGTATTGTTACAATTTTAATTTAATTCCTTTACTTTGCTCCTGACAATCGTGAAATGTAGATCAGACTGATTTTTTTTGTTTACTTGTTATTTGTCAACATTTTTTTTTGAAGGGAGGGGTCATGGGTGTGGACATCAGTTCTGACTAACTTTTGTTCTGTTGTGCATGAGATTTGATACTCTGTGCAAAACTTGCAAAGACGTTAATCTTCTCACACTCTAGCTCCAGACTTATGTAGATATCAACCATAATTTCAATTAGAGTGGAAACTACTCCCAAAAAGAGACTAAAGTGTGGCTCGCGCTCCCCCTGACAATCCGGGAGCAACCCGAAAAACTGTGTATTTTGAAATACCCCAAAAATTTACACATAGAGTGCTCCACTTGCTGCCGATAATTAAAAAAGCCACTGTTCATTGAATAGGCTAACGGTTATTGCATATACACAAACTTTAGGTCCAACAACTTTTTAAGTGATGTTCAGGAGCGGACTGGCATATAGGTTGGCGTTTATGTCCTCTTAAAGGATTTTTGCCGACTTAACCGATTCAGGTCCAGCGGACGCGGTCCGAAGCTATAGACTTGCCGCTATAGACTTCGCACAAGTCTAGCTAGCAGTCCCATCCAAAATAAGGTGTAAGCCTACTACAGGCAGGGCTCTAATTCTCATTTGGAAAATGGAGGAGGGGGTGGGGCATACCTCTTATCCAAAAATTGGACAATAGGCAAATTCTTATGAAAATTGTCGGGTTGGGGAGGGGGGTGGAGCATGTCCCCCGGAATTACGGCCCTGCTAAAAGACATAGAAGAATGACGAGAGCTCTAATATTGTGGCGTACCTAATACATTATGAATTTGTGCACTTTTAGAATTATAAAAAGGATTTGTGGTTTTCTAAGAGAGGGCTCAGAGAGCTGTGGAAATAATTTTCCTTGAAAGTAGAAGTGTGTTCTACAAAATAAAATAAAAAGGGTTAATACTCATTTCATCCACGCCATATGACACAAATGTTTTTTTCTCTCACCACTTTGGTAGACCTTGGTCAAATTGAGACTTGTTAAAATATTGAAAATCTTAGTCAGTTAAATATCCAATCTATACTGACCATTTGCAAAATAACACAATTTCTTCAACAAATTTGATCATGTCCATATTTGGCATTAATAAAGTTTATATCTGGCTGTCTGGGTAAATAAAGTTTGATATGGCCAGATCAAGCCAGACAGAAACATGATATAAAGGAAAGTTGAAAAAAAATTAAATTTGATCTGGCCAGATATAACTTTAATTAAAGTCAGTTTGATCTAAAAATAAAGTTTGATATGGCCAGATCAATCCATGTGTAAGCTTGATTAAATGCTACATCTGATAGACTGTATAAATCAAGCTTGATCTGTCTAGATCAAGGCAGATATGAAATAATTAAATGCTACTTTTCCTATACAAATAGATTTTGATACGTAAAGATCAAGCCTGATATAAACTTGATTGAATGATATATTTGATATACAAATATTGATCTGGCCAGATAAAGTCAGATATAACCTTCAGTTTGACCTATTACAAATTACAAATCAAGTTTAATATGGCCAGAACAAGCCAGATACATTTGATATAAAAAATATAGTTTTGATCTGGAATTTATATCTGTCACAGTTCTGGATTTTATATGTAGGCCAGATCTGCAGAATTTTTGTACCGTAAGCCATTAACTTGTGACCTTGACCATATTTTGTTAATTCATCGGATTTAAGTCTTTTAAATCAATTTTGCCAACCAAGGAAGCCTTGTTGATAAGATAAAAGAGTTATAGGGCCTAGGCCTGTACTGTACAGGCAGTGCACTAATTTGAAACCTCCGGTTATTGAATCCTCGATTAGGCTACCTGCACATGTGATTTAACCACGCTTGAGTTGAGAAGAGAACGTGGCGATATTATTCAGGTTCTTAAATTCCTATCTGGTAGTGATTCTTTGACTTTCTGTTATTTCTTGCATGTTTCAGCTAATCCTTATGTGACACGTGGTAACAGTTTGAAGTTGACCAAAGAGTTCTCACGGATAGATATTCGGCGTTTTAGCTTTTCGAAAAGAGTTGTTATGGAGTGGAATGGTTTGTCTGAGTGGGTAGTTACCTCTGTTTACAATTTCAAAGTCAACATTGATAAGTTCTTTACTAACTTTGGGCGCCTTTGATTTTTTTTTTTTGTGGTGGTGGTGGTGGTGGTGTTAGTTTGGGTTTTTTATGGGGTGACTAACCCTTCTTAGCCCGTTATTTTGTGTTATGCTATGTTATGTTATGTAATGTACTGCAATATGATTAATATGACGTCACAAAAAAAATTGGTTTCTCAAAAGTAGCATCTCCAAATGACCAGTAGGCATAAGTCGAAAAGTGTTGTCAAGGTGCCACGTTACCCAACCCAAGTTTCAATTGGTTAAAATGAATCGGTGAAACAAAAGTAATTAAACCTTGGGCTATTTGGGTGCTTACCTTTACTAGGGTAGACAAAAATCATGTGAGCTGAACCTCCCGGTAAATTAGTTACTATACACATCCCCCTCAGTACGGGTTGACATTAGGATTGCTGTACGAGAGTTGTTAGAGATTGGGTGCAATTCCTATGGGTTTTTTTTATATTATTTACACGTAGAAAATTGATGATTAAAAAAAAACTTATTTTTCGGATATTCTTATATCAATTTAGTCTAAATAATACACTTTTCAAAAATCTTTACCTAATTAGCACCACGCCGGATAAAGTTGTGTGTCCGACGTAACTGTGTACGAGCTCAGTACGGTTTTGCTAAGTTGGATATGTAGAAGCTCTTTGGTTGGAGGGAAAACTTTATCATTACAGTCAAAGGGATATTTTTTATAAATACTTTGTGTCGCCTCAGCCAGTCAGCTAAATTCATTGGTACTCATGATATCTTATATGTTGGAAACTATTATTTAATACACAATATATATGAAGAAAATTCAATTCTGTCCAGTATTTGTTGAAAAATGACAAAAAGATATGTTTTTCTCCCATTGGCTGAAATGATATAAGTAACTGTTTGTTTTCCCCTTGAGTGAAGTTTAAGATCGTCAAAAAAGCATTGGTCGGATGCATTCCTCGAGAATAGTTTGGTCGCCATCTTCTTAGTCACCGCACGTTTGTGATTATTTATTCAACGTCCGCAAATACGTTTTAGAATGTTCCACTAAACTGCAATTTGATTTGGCGCTGACAATTTTTTTTTAGTTTCATATAATTTGTATTAAATAGTGTTGGTAAAAAAAAAAAAAAAAAAAAAAACTGTGTGCGAAAACAAATAAATACAACACTTCGAAATGTTCAGATTATATAACTGTACTTTATAAGTATTATCTTATTTTTTGTCCTCAAATAATCTAAAACATATTACCCCCGGTAAAATGTTATGGCAGTGTGTTGAACTGTGACCGTACTTTAGAGAACTCGTCAGACGATTTTTACAAAAGAAAAATTAGTCCAAAATACTTTAAAACGGATTTTGAAGACGGATGGGCTTCAAACATCGCTTCTAATCATTGTGAGCGGAGAAGAAGAAAAAAAGGTAAAATGGTTTCATTTTCATAAAGATCTTAAAATTGAGATTTTCCTATACTTTTTAAACACCTCGCTTAAAACAGTACAGGAAGGTATAAGATTTTGTATTACCCTCGTACACCAGGCAGTTGGCATTGGTGCCAACTCCTTGCTCGGACCGCCAGCCATCACCAACGACGAAATATTGGCTGAACGACATCACACTCGCTGCAGATAACGATCCATGTATAGGGGCTGGCGCGGCATGGCGCGTCGGTAACAAGGACACTTTTGATTGGTTGTCAAGCGGGCTTTTCCACATACAATAAAATGATTAGTTGGAACTTTGGCTCTTGTTTTGATATCAAAGAGCTTCCACACATGGAGAGCTGACGGTCGTAAAGCGTAGCCTCTGGCAAAAAGCCGTCACCCCCTCCCCCTCCCTCCCTCTCCTACACGGCTCTAACTTAATCCTCTGCAATTTTACTCAACACCCACATCCCATGGGCCCCATAAAAGTCCCTTTGAAACAATGTGTGTAGCCGCTGAGAGCGCTAGAGCAAGCCAGCAAATGACGTCATTACTATACTCAGGTCATTTTGAAGTGACCTGGCCTTACGTTTTACGGCTGCGCAGTGTGTATTTTGCCGTGATTCTCAATGAAAATCATGTGCAGTTGTAGAGCAAGTCGTTACAAAAGTACTGAAAAAAAACCCGAAATCGATCGCATTTTTTAACGGTAAGCTATTTATTATTGGTGACATTTATGGTTACTTAATTGAAGCAAATTTGGGAAAATAGCTTGCTTAAATTATGCTTTTTGACTTATTTCCTGCAGGTTCCTGCAAATGACGCTGGGTCAAATTGGCTTGTTTACCTTTCTTTATGCTCTTCTGACAGCGCTTGTATGTGTGCAATGTTGTCCAATCAAGAAAATCGCACTTTTTTGGGGCACTTTTTGGTCAGATTTTCCGGTTGTTTCCATAGCAACTACTTTTTACCCAGTGTTATACTGAAAAAGGTTTGGATATTGTTGAATAATTGAGTCTTAAAATAGTAGGAATAAGATTAAAAATCGAAGGCCAAGAAAAGTGATAGTTGATACTGCCCTAGGTCCTAGGCCTACTGCTAGTGTTAATTCCAGGTAGGGCTACAGCGCTAACTTCGTCAAGATAGGCCTTCGGCCTAACTAAGAAAAACAACTTTGACCCATTCTAGGCCTATATATATAAGTGTATGTTTGTGTGTGTTTGTGTTGGGGGTGGAGGGGGTATTAAAATTGCACGAAGATACAAAACATATACCACAATACAGAAGATGTAAATATGGAGAAAATAAGTTGGAACCTTTCCCCAAAAATTCCGCCTATGCGGCCCGTCACATTTACAAAAAATATTGTTTTTGTAGTATCAATACAAATCGGGAGACGGGGCTTGCAGTTTCTTATAGCAGTATGGACATCACACGCTAAACCAATGTTGTTGCAGGTAGAAATTGGGGCATTAAAGGCAATATAACTGCCAGTCAACCAAGTGAGGCAGAAATAAGTGATGAGCCTCTACCAAACAGAAAAAGGTGGTCAAATATCAGATAGGCCTAATATCAGATGAACTGCATTAGCCCTTCTGTAAATTATTTTCCCAATATCATTATAGATCTGATGTTTATGCAAATCTGACTGATTTTGTTATCATACTAGTAGGCTATTATTAATTACAGAGGGAATCTGGTTTTGAGAAAGTTGCTTGACATCCTGATGCTTATTGTGCTTCATACTTATAACACCACTTCCTCAGCGATTATTGATTGGATTAGTAGTCTATGTGCAAATATCTATGAGCATATAAAAATGAGACAACATCAACCCCGTTCTGTTGTCTACCAGCTGTGGTGTAGCGGTTATCATACATGTCTACAGACCACGAGGCCCTGGGTTCAAGCCTGGGTTGGGTAGACACGCCAGTGCACCACAACTGGGTTATCATAGGCCGTGGACATTGACTTGGTTGTCGATGTTATGTCTGTCCGTACGTCGTACCTGTGTTCTCGTCCGGGACGTATTAAGCGTTTCGTGATAGCATTGTTACTATCATAAGCGAATACGCAGGCGACGACCCCGTCATTGTAATTGTGTGTTCACTCGTCGTCGACCCCGTACTGTATGTAAATCATCACTGAAAGTGTTCAATCATTGCATTCACACAAAAAATGACTATAGGCGAGCAAAAAAAAAAAAAAAAGGACATATTGATGGTATGGTTATGCTTATGCTTTTCTTGCTTTTGGTTAGGTTATTTTTTCAGTTGTATGGCAGTATTATTAAGTATTATGCAGTGTCTTGTGCTAAATATTTACTGCACATAAATAGTTAACTTATGTGTATCTTGTTGATTCTTATAGAAAAAAGAAAGTTAAATGATAAATGCAAGAGTGTGATATAAGGTTTATTTATAAGTTTATTGGCTTTCACCATTTAGAAAGGTAAATTGTGTCTCGAATCTTTATACTTGTTCGTTCTTAATTTGATAGGGAAGTTTTATGAAAACTAGCTTCAACCGATTTCACATAAAATATTTAATTTGGGTATTAGTCTTAAACTGTTCAGATTTTACAGCAAATGTTATCGGTATGGTGATTAGAAAAAGATGAACATTTACAGAAAAACTTAAGGTAAATCAAAAGGGAAATCCGATTACACACAACAAAGACACACAACAGAACTTAATTTAATTTGGTTGGTGATGCTAGTAGGTGCCTTTGGAAATGTAAACACTAACGGTTTCATTAACATTTGCAGAGCAACTAGTACTGTATAAATGCTATAGGCCTATGCTATAAATAAATGAGTCCACACTTTTATTGTTTCAAGTATGATATTATGAAGTTGAGGTTGAGAAGCTTCGAAGAAAGACAGGAAGAGTTATAATATACGCGTGCAACAACTTACTGGTTGCATTATTTGTCAGGTAAAATACAAGTTGCATGCACTATATCCCAGGAAAGACGTAGGTATTTAAGGTCTTCAACAACTTAGAATTCAGCTAACTGGGTTAACAGTCATTTTTCTTTAACCTATTTTCTTCTGTTCCCTGTACAGAATTGGAAAGATTAATTATAAGAAAATGTCAGTTTCATTTATAAGAGAATTTAGTTGTGTGTCAATTATATGATGTATTTGAAAATGTATTTGAAAATGTATTAACACAATTTACTTTGCTAATATTTAGCCTGTCTTTGTAACACTTAACATAATTGGTTTGTGGGTGAAATGCATATCATAATTAGATACCTTTGGAATAATTAGTTTATATTTTTTCTGGTAAGAAGTGCTGCAAAATTAATAATCGTTTATTTTGCATTTGTGGAGATCAATCTTGATACTTGAGTATTCTTCATATTTTCTGCAGAAGTTGATCATATTTCAATATTGTCCTTTTTGGTGTTGGTGGGGATTAATGATGACTTGTAAATTTATACCTAGCTGGTATATAATGTTGTCCTTTAAGGCTATGAGGTGAGGTCTTTAAGGCAAAATTTTCACAGAATCCTGAATTCCATACAGTCACTTTGCCAAGACCACCAAACAAATAGAGCTTCAGGAGCCTGGGGCCTGGGGCCCCTATAGACTGATTTTGCGGGGTACAAAGTGAAAGGTATCCCACCCATTGGCCTGGTCCTCTCTAGAGCTCATCAAATGCTTCATTCCCCACCCCCGTGAACAAGTCTGATTCGGATTTGATCAATCAGAGTGGGTGCTCCTCGTAGTGGGTAAATGTTACATAGGTTGAGTACTCATTGTAGTGGGTAAATGTCACATAGGGTGACTCATTGTAGTAGGTAAATGTCACATGATTGAGTACTTGGTCCACACTTGTGTTTAACATAAGCCCTTTGCACTTGCTTCATTCCTTACCACCCTCGTGAACAAATCTGGCTCGGAATTTGTCAATGTCAGAGTGAGTACTAACAGCGAGTAATGTTAGCCTACATACTGTTTGGCAAGTACCCAGCTAGGGCCGTAATTCTCATTTGGAAAGTGTGTGTGGAGGAAGTGAGAGGTATGGCCTCTTATCAAAAAAGTGTGGGGACAGGTGGAAAATTGTCCCCAAAATGTACTGCTTAGCGATGATGGTTTATATCAAGTCGGTGGTATAAAAAATGGTTTAAGGTGGTGGTATAAGAGAAATGAAGGCGGTGGTCTATTTTTTCTAGCGTTGATTGATGTGTGGTTTAAAATGAAACAGGCAGTGGTCGTATATATTAGACAATGTTATTTTTTAGGTGGAGGGTGTATTTTTAGAGGCAGTAAGTTGTGAACGGTTACATTTTTTTAAATGGTAGTGACTTTTTTTGTGTCGGTGGTGTTAATGCTTGGTAGTGGCTTTTTTTGTTCAACCCTATTTATAACTAATAAGGTGTGGGTAAATTTTATGTTGCTGTAATAGAGAATTTGAAGAGGTGATTTTCGTTCGACAGTAAGCTTAATGTTGTTTTTGATAATAAACAACGGGCGGTGTGGGCAAAGTATTAACAGTGTTATAACATTGGGAAGCGGTGAGCATAATATAAAAGGAACAAATATATGTTCACCAAAATTATATTTATTTAATGCGTTTGGCGGTAAGAGTGAAAAACTTGGTTCATGGGTGAAGCAAATTTAATTGGTATGAAAGAGGATTAAAAAAAAAAAAACCAATTGAAACAGTGAAGAAGGTAATCCAAAATCCTAGTACTTTGATATCTAATTAAAACAATGGAAACATTTGTGTATTAAACGGCTGTAATCAGACTAGTTTATGTCATAGGCTCAAATTCCTCAAAGACTTAATGTATTGTACCAACATTTTTGTCCGTGCGCAATTTTGGATAGGCCCAGTGGCGTAACCAGGAGGGGGCGAGGGAGAAACCCTCCCCCCCGCAATATTTTAAGCCTTCGGTTTAGATTTTAAGTCACTGGTTCAGAATGGTTGCCGTCGGTTCAACAAACTTTGACATTTCAGGTGCTTTCTATGCTTTTAGATTTCAAAAGGGCATTTTCTCAGAATTGTTTTTATTTTTTTAAATTAGAATATTTTAGTATATTAACAATTTGTGCGATATTTTATTTATATACATTAACTAAGACACACACAGAGTGGGAGAAACAGATAGAGGGAGAAGTGGGTAGCAGAGTACACGGGATACAAAACAGGCTCATTCCTAGAGTTTGACAACATTTACACAAGTTTGTAGTAAATTATTTAAAACCTTTTTTTAGCTGTTTAGGCAACCCATATTCTTTATAAGAGCAAAGAGCTTTCACAAACTCTTTGATAAGAGTGACGAGAAATGTGACCATGTACAAACAAAAACATAAGAACATTACATTTCGACATTATGTGTTAGCATGATTTTGTATTTTGTATATGGTGTACTAATTGTAGGTGTCTTTGACATGGATTGTGAATTGTACTATGCGTTAATTGTGACATACGTCTTTGACTTTGAAGTGTCAAATTTTGCGAGAGCTTCCGGGGGCTTCGCCCATCGGCTTCACCAGGGGCCCTTAAGCAGACCCCTGGACCCCACGCCGACAAGTCGAGCGCTTTGCGATAGAAGTGTCACTTCAGCTACGCCGCTTAATATCGGCTTGTTTCAGTTCAATTCTCCGCCCTTCCCCATCCCCCTGTCCCACCCCCCAATATAAAAATCCTGGCTACGCCACTAGATATTCTCCTATGACAAAGCCTTGTAGAAAGCGTGGGATAAGAAGGGATTCTCTTCTGATTCTATGGTAGAACAGAATGTAGTAATGTTTTTTTCTTCTATATATTTTTCATAGTTTACCATCTGAAAAAACATGGAATAAACATCAATAAAATATATATATCACGTAGTGACGATACAAATTAATTTTCAAAAAGAGGCCTATGTTTACCATAAATTTTTCATAATAGACTTTTATTTCCCAAAGAAAGGTTTATACGGAGATAATACATCACTTTTAACTTAAAAACTCTTTAACGGGAAAAAGATTTTTAAATTTTTCTTCCAAATTTTGTTTTTTTTGTTATATTTCATATAAACTGGATGTACACTTTTGGCGGCAGTGTGGATTCCGCGGAATTCGAGCGAAGACTGGCTCTTCCGTTAAAAATACTGGCGGGAAAATGAATTATTATATAGCACAAGCACAATGTTCATTATGGCATGTTATAATTGAACGATATACATAGGGTGGTTCTTGTTAAGTCACGCGGGTGGAAATATGTTGTACTATTTACTTATTTTAAAGGAACAAAAACAAAACTAATAAAAAAACTTGTTATGTACAATTTGTTGTAGCAAAGGTTAACAATTGTTATATTTTCATTACTGTTATACACTTGTTCCATCAGTCTATTCTTTTTCTGTATTCACTTCAAATACATTATCATGATTGATATTTTTGTTTACTAGTTAGCTGCTACCCTCTCTTATGCAAGACTCGTACAAAAGTTTTATTCCCAAGTCACATTATACAAATCAAAGCTTATGTTTTTTTTTGTGTTGAACAGCACGGAAAATAATATTATCACTAGAAAACCAATAAGTCTATGCCCAATCCCTTTTTTTGTATGGTCCTATTTTAGCCTGCCTTAAAGGTTTATGGGCGGATGCAACTTAATAAATTGTTTTAAAAACAAACTAAATTTGCTCAAATTAAGCTACTTTATAGCTTTATGAAATTTTTGTAAAGATATGCAATTTTGTTATGTTTGTGATTGTATGAACAGGCAGGAAAGTCAATTTGGTTATATCAATCCTTTATTTATAACTACTCATTTTTTGTCAATTCTGTATATTGAAACCAATGTCCAACTTTGATTACTAGGTTATTTTCAAATTCAAAGACTTAACCCGTAATTTATTGTTTCAATATGTGGTTGAAAACTAAAAGAAATAGTGTAAAATAATATAAATGAGATATTTAATGATATTTGTGGTTTCAAATTTCGTTAAAGGAGTGTAGGCATCTACAAGATTTAAAATAAGAGCATAGAAATCTGATTATTTGTAAAAATCTTATTTAGTTTTCAAGTTAAGACTAAACAAAGATTCAAACTTTAAATTTTGTGCAGAATTTGTGATATAGTAAGTGGAACACATATCATAATCTTTATTAATTTCAGAATGTCTGTTCTAGCTCCATGATGATTCGGGTATATTCCAATGCGGAAAACATTTACCCGAAGTCCGGGTATGATCCATTGCGGAATACATTTACCCGAAGTCCAATGCTGTTTCCCAAACAACATTGACAAAAAGTTATTCAGGCTTTTGCAAAAGGTAATGAAGGATCCTTCACATTGATGTTGCACATTATACAATAGGAGCTAAAAACTAAAAGTTATGTAATTTGGTCATTTTTAGCCCAATTTGATGTAATTTGTTGCTGTTTTAATAGTTCAAATCATACTTAACCACTTAAGCCCATGTTGCCTGCAGCTGTCCATAGTTCTTTAAACATTAGCGTACAATATTCTAATTCTTTATTGGATGTATTTTTAATTAAACAAAGTTTAAAACATAACATCATTTAAAGTCATACAGAAGACATATACAACATTTTTGCTTGCACGGACATTTTATTGTACTTAACAGAGAAAAAACACCTTTTTACAATAGAAATATGCAAATTTATATAACCAATACTTATGGGTAGGAATAAATGAACAAGAAAGAAAATCTTTGCTATTACCAATTTATTTTATGATTTAAGAATAAAATCCATCATAACCAATTCTTTACTGATACTTCAAAGAACTGTCGGAAGGAAAATATGCACGAATATTCAAAGCTAGTATAGAGAATGGGCTTATTAAGGGAAGTATATTGTATAGGGGCAAATGTTTTTAAATTACTCGAGCTTTGAAAGAGGCACTCACATTTTCATTTGATTTGTGAATTTTCACATTTTACTCCAAGCTTCAAAATATCTTTTAGTTTTCCCAGTTATTTTATGACAAAAAAGTTCAAGGTTACCTCACCGATGCAGTAACTCATAAAACATGTAAAAGCTAACAGTCTTTATAACTATGACACCTTTTAGTTATAACAATTGAACAACAAAGAAAGGAGAGGCTCTAACTTGCCACTGTCAATGAAAGAATGTCATTAAGCCTTTCCAACCTGTACCTCCCCTACACATTCCCGTATCTACATATAATACAGCTTCCAATTTAAGACTAGAATGGTAAATACCGCCATGGTTCGCATGCCCATGCAAATTGACACTCATGTTATATGACCCAGCCAATTATAAAAATGGCATCTCACATTAAGTCCCACATGGCATCCCATGTACCACATGGCATCTCACCCCATGTTCCATATAGCATCCTACCCCATGTCCCACATGGCATCCCATCCCATGTCCCACATGACATTCCATGTCCCACATGACATTCCATCCCATGACAATCCACCCTATGTCCTGCATGGCATTCCACCACATATCCTACGTGGCATTCCACCCTGTTCCACTTGGCATCCCACCCCATATCTCACATGATGTCTTATAGACTCCATAAGAAGTCTCATCTTAGCTATCACAGTCCCTGATTGAGCATACTATGTATAAAAGTGTCAGTTCATATAATAACTTATATGCAAATCAGTTGTTGAATAAGAAAAAAAGGTGGAGTCAAATAATTATGCCTGAAATAGTCCTTGGTGTATACAACATGGTAAATATTATATCATATGTCCCTCATGGCCCCCATCTATATCCCACATGGCATCCCTCCCTATGTCCATATGCAATCACATCCTGTCACACTCCCTTACTAAGCATATTAAATAAAAAAGTCTGGTCAGGTAATATACTGTAGCAAGTTTATGCAAATGAGCACAATAATAAAGGTGGAGTTTAAATATCATGCCTAATACAAGTGTTGGTGCCCAAATCTTTTGAAGAATTTTAAGGATTTTAAATCTCAAGTGCTACAAGAGAGACTTGAGGATCTCTAAAGAATATTGGAAAATTATATCATTTTACAGTTAACTTCTAAGAAAATATCAAATGTATTGTAGGCTTTTTAAGGAAACTAGTCATCAATCCTGTCTTAAGTATCTCTGAAAAACTTTAACAATTTATAAGGATGTTCTAACCTTCCATAAGGATATTTGAAAAAACTTTTAACTTTTTCTGAGGAACTCTGAAGGAACTAACATTTTCTGAGGAATTCTCAAAAAAATGTAACATTTCAGGGAAATCTCAGGACAAATCTGTAAACAGCCGGACGGACGTAATCGCCATTACATAGATTCGTAAATGCTTTGCATGCGAACCAAAAATGTGCCAACAAAGTCAAGCAACAGAAAAAATGTGCAATAACATTAAAGCAAAATTATGCAAAACAATATTCCTTAACGTATGACAAACTAGACATTGAAAACGATACAAATCCCCCTCACCGCTAATAATGCATATTCCAGAATATCCCACATTCCAACTTGTCCCAAATGTCATCCCATACCTATACTCAATGCAATCACAACTGAAAAACAGATATATACTCTGTCATTATACCACTTACATGACCCACATGCCATCACAAATGAAATCCAGATGATACCCCACCACATGCCATTCCACTCTGCTCCTCATGTCGACCCACTATTCCACATCCCAACCCACCCTGTTCTACATGCCAATCCACCCTCCTGTCGAATATGAAAATGTATCCTGACCCACGTCCCACCCTGACCTACAACATACAATTACTAACCCTAAGCTTTTTAATGAACCATCACGACAAAATTCTCCATACAGACAGCATCTGCTTCTAAGATTGATGTATAAAACACATTAATCTTGATGAATTAATTATTTAAAATAAAAATATTCAAATTCATCAGTTAGTCCACAAAAAGTCACAATCGCATGATGCATGACAAACTTATTTTAAGAATTCATTATAAATGCCTTTTACTATTCATAGTATACTTCAAAAATATGGCCACCATAAAAATAAATTATAATCGATATAAATGTCTAAGAACACATTACAGCCACCATAAAACCATCACATCATTCAATATTGAGCAAGTTTCAAATATCACTGTTAAACCTTTTACTAAAAAAATTATTACTCAACACAAAATCATGGAGACATGTAATTCAATTTTTCATAAAACATTTGAATGATCAGGTAAAACTAGAAATATAAAAGCATTTGATGATATACACTTTTCCTACATCTGCAAGGGGAGATCTTTTAAATAATTATGAGGTGAATAAATAAACTAAGGATATATGTAAATGTTACTTGATTTAAATGACAAACCAGATGCCTTGTTTAAGTCACCTAGAACAATTGCTCTGGTTTACAACCTCACCTCATTGATGCACCTTTTAGATGTTGATGAGGCTTATAGCATGATTTCAACTACTTCAATTTGTATTTGACAAAAACTTTTTAAATGATTATATCAAATTCATCATTAGAAATAAACAGCAATTGTCATTTAAGTAGTTGCCATATCCAATATATGCAGCTTACCTTATTGTACTTTAACATGAAATGTAACTTTACAAATTACATGATTAACTATAAACCAGAAAATTTTAATGCATTGCAGATCATTAAATATGCTAAATAACATATACAACATACTTACAATAAGCATGACATAATCATCAAATGCATTGGAGCATACAAACAGACAAAAGGATTATCAGTGTACCTACCATAAGCCATGTATCAAATGTATTGTCCTTACATTTATTATTGTTTTTGAGCTATTTTCAGCAAAACCATATTAAGCCATAAACAACTAAGTATGAATCAAAACAGACATGTACTGTAGTAGTAAAAATATAAGCATTTGAACGATTTTTTATATAAAGCCCTTTCTTTACGTTGATATGCATCAACATCAAAAACAAAAGGTCCACCAAGTTTTAGGTTTATAGCGCATTTACTTTTCAAATATGTTCTGTCAAAGACCCAAACCCTTAAAACAAGAAAAACCAACAAAAAATATATCATTTTTAAGCCTTTTTGAATTATCATCTCCATAATGCAATTGTTGAAAGGAATATTACAGGGAATTTCTTGTTTTTTTTGTCCAAAATCCATGTTATCTCATTACTAGAAGAAGTAACTGAACTTGGGGATTTTGTTGCCCACATAAAAATGACTTTTGTACTGAGTCTTAGCAATTTTTAATTTTAGAGAATTTAATTCTCGACAGCATGGATCTGTAATTGATGATGTAGATACATAATAGTGCCATCTTCATTCAAATGAAATTTAATCTTGGTATGTTATATAGTAAACTACAATGGAAATTAGCATCATGGCTCGCATGCCTTTGCAAATTGACACCCATATCATATGACCTGGTCAATTATAAAAATGGCATCGCACACTAAGTCCCACGTGGCATCCCATGTCCCAAATGGCATCCCGCCCATGTCCCACATGACATCCCTTGTCCACATGGCATTCCACCATATCTCCCACATGGCATCCCACCCCATGTCCCACATGACATCTTATCCCATCCCTTGTCCCATGTGGCATTACACCACTTGCCTCACATGGCATCCCATCCTATGTCCCACATGGCATCCCATCCCATATGCCAAATGACATCCAACCCAATGTCCCACATGACATCCCATGCATTGTCCCGCATGGCATTCCACAATATCTCACGTGGCATTCTGCCATACAGTATGTCTCACATGGCATTCCACCATATGCCCCACATGGCATCCACCATATGTCCCAAATGGCGTTCCACCATGTCCCACATGGGATCCCACCCTATGACCCATATGGCATCTAACCCTATGTCCCACATGAATCAAATCCTACATGTCCGACATTAATCCAACCACATGACATCTCTCCTTTCCCACATGACTATCCCTTCCTAAGTCCCCATGACATCCCACATTATGTCCTGCATAAGTGGCTTCCCACCTAATGTCCCACTTTGGATCCCACCATATGTTCCACACGGTATCCCCCAATGACATCCTATTTTATGTCCCACATGGCATCACATCCCATGTAAGAAGGAAGGGACGAAGTGTCATAGGAGGTGAAATTAGAGTTCCCTCATATGCGACCTGCACATGGGAGCGATATCCACCTGGCTGACCAGGTATCCCAACCAGAACCAAAAGGTTTTGTGGTTCCAATGTTTTTTTCTTTTATAAACTGATTTAATTGCAAACCCTTTATTAACTGTCATGTCATTGCATATCAGGAAATTGTGTGTTCCAAGATATGTATCCATAAGCCATGATCATTATAGCATGTTATAATTGAACGATACATATTGTGATTGTTGTTAAGTCACGCGGGTGGAAATATGTTGTACTATTTAGTTATTCTAAAGAAACAAAAACATAACAATAAAAAAACTTGTTATGTACAATTTCCACCCGGCTGACCAGGTATCCCAACCAGAACCAAACCAACCAGAACCAAAAGCCACACCCACCATGCAGAACAGTAAACATATTGACAACAGAAGCATTTGTACAATAATTAACAATATTATCATAGTTAGTACAATGTAAAAACAGTTATTCATTTATGACCCTTGTGTGGGTGACTCAACAATGTCTATGGATCATCCACATGGCTCAGAAGGTATTGTCTGGCAGCTGTATAGTAATCCATTTGATCTTCCGGAGTTGCAAGCTGCTCAACAACTACTGGAAAGTGGTGTATAAAATCATGCTCCAAAGTTGCTGATGGAAAATTAGTAGTTGGGACGTCAACAGTCTCATCATTATCACTTACACCGGTACCAATTTCCATACCATATTCACCAATTTCATCCTGTAAAAAAAAAAAAAAAAAAGTTCATAATAGTAAAAAACAGTAGTAAATAATTGTCATCATTTGCATTCATAAAAGGTTTTCATTAAATAGTTATAAAAGATATGAAGTTAGAACAAGAAAAGAAAAGGTTTCGAGGTTTACGTGCATAATGTGGGTTTCAATTGCAACTATTGTATAATAAATGTTCTCAAACAATGGGCTCAAAACAACAATGACAACCAAATAACTCAAATTTACTTACAAGAATGGAATTTCACAATTAAGTAAAATTAACCAGTTATATGTCTATGTAATTGGCCATATATGATTGCGGATATGGGGTTTGTTTGGCCCACCTAGGTACCACGTGGCTGTGGTTTATTTCCTAATTCAGAAACAGCAATTTACAAGTACAGACTCGCTAACAACAGAAATATTTCAAATATAAAACAAAAAAAGACAAGCATTTACTCAAATAAGAGGATTTTATTACACAAGGCCTACTCATGAATATGCACAAGATGGGGTCAATGGATAATTTACGTACCACTTATGAACCTAAACTGTTTAAACCCTTGAATTACCCTCTCCTAATCCGCTCTCAACAGCATGAGTGGGAGAAGAAGTGAAGGGGGTGGGGTAGGCTCTTTACTTGATACTTTAAGTGGTATTAATTAGTGTGCAGCCTAACAGGGTAACAACTGCTTTAATTTGAGTTTATTTAGGGTTAAGACAAAATTCTAAGCAAATCAGACAAAAAAAACTGTGAATTGCTATATTGTTTGGACAAAAAAATTGTATGCAGTACATCCACTGAAACCATATATGCTGTAATTCACTTTTACGTACATGTATTATGAAATTATACAATTTTGACATATGCAGTATCGAATACTCAACAAAAATAGAAAAGCAGCATTTTTCGGGAGCTATATTATGAAAATGATGGAATTACGGCTCCTGTTCAGGCGACATATGTATATATATATACTTCACATATGAGAGTACAGCCCCCACCCCAAAGGACTCTAACCCCTACTCAACTGACCCAATAATAAGTGTCCCTCCACCACTCCTCTCGCTGCTCTTCCCTATCTGATATCCCCTCTTCCCTTCACACATTCCTTCCTTATTTAAAAGTATATATACTGTAACAACTCCCAACATATGTTTCACATCAATTTATCAATAAATAATCAACAAATTAAATTAATTTCTATTGTACCTCTTTCAATCTTTATGATATACACATACACCAAGCAATGGCTAAACTGTAACAATCAGAGGGAAATGAATGGAGGTCATTTAATTTATTATTTAAAATCAGGCATTGTTTCCTCTTCCTTTTCAGGACAGGAACCACATGTCTTTGAGGCTTTCAGAATTAGGTTAAATATATATACATCTATCTATATCTACATATATATATATCTATATCTATATATATCTATCTATCTATAAACATATCTATATATATATATATCTATCTATCTATATATATCATCTATCTATATATAAATATATATATATATATATATATATATATATATATATATATATATATATATCTATATATATATATATATATATATATATATATATATATATATATATATATATATATATATATATATATATATATTTATATATATATATCTATATATATATATATATATATATATATATATCTATATATATATATATATATATATATATATATATATATATATATATATATATATATATATATATATATATATATATATATATATATATATATATATATATATATATATATATATATATATATATATATATATATATATATATATATATATATATATATATATATATATATATATATATATATATATATATATATATATATATATATATATATATATATATATCAGGTAAAAAAAAAAAAATTATACATATTTTACATAGATAAACGTTCCATATGTTACTACCACAATGAATCTTCTATTCTTATTTATATGCATCATAAATATATCAAAATCACAGTTTCTTTCATGTTAGTTTTAAATTATGTGTGCAGTTTTCACCATCTATTTTTGCCTATGGGAATATCCATTTAGTTTAAATAAATTTGGTTTAATTGCATTTTGAAAGCTATTATCTGTCCCAAATTTTGAATAATTTAAGTTTCCTTGTAGTGATGCCCTGAAAAGGACTGTTTTGTGTGACTAAATATAACAAGTGTCCAAGTCTTATATATGAAAACAACATCTGCAAACATAATTTCTGCTAAGTTACAATTACAACAAGGCCTGGTATATTTATATATATATATATATATATATATATATATATATATATATATATATATATATATATATATATATATATATATATATATATATATATATATATATATATATATATATATATATATATATATATATATATATATATATATATATATATATATATATATATATATATATATATATATATATATATATATATATATATATATATATATATATATATATATATATATATATATATATATATATATATATATATATATATATATATATATATATATATATATATATATATATATATATATATATATATATATATATATATATATATATATATATATATATATATATATATATATATATATATATATATATATATATATATATATATATATATATATATATATATATATATATATATATATATATATATATATATATATAATCAGGTAAAAAAACAACACCATACATATTTTACATAGATAAACGTTCCATATGTTACTACCACAATGAATCTTCTATTCTTATTTAGGTGCATCATGAAAGAAGCAAAATCACAGTTTCTTTCATGTTAGTTTTAAATTATGTGTGCAGTTTTTTGTCTATTTTTGCCTATGGGAATATCCATTTAGTTTAAATAAATTTGGTTTAATTGCATTTTGAAAGCTATTATCTGTCCCAAATTTTGAATAATTTAAGTTTCCTTGTAGTGATGCCCTGAAAAGGACTGTTTTGTGTGACTAAATATAACAAGTGTCCAAGTCTTATATATGAAAACAACATCTGCAAACATAATTTCTGCTAAGTTACAATTACAACAAGGCCTGGTATATTTATATATATATATATATATATATATATATATATATATATATATATATATATATATATATATATATATATATATATATATATATATATATATATATATATATATATATATATATATATATATATATATATATATATATATATATATATATATATATATATATATATATATATATATATATATATATATATATCTATATATATATATATATATATATATATATATATATATATATATATATATATATATATATATATATATATATATATATATATATATATATATATATATATATATATATATATATATATATATATATATATATATATATATATATATATATATATATATATATATATATATATATATATATATAAGTAGAAATGATGACACCTCAGGTAGAACCATCTTGAGGACACTTCAGGGAGTGACCCTTTTGAGGACACTTCAGGGAGTGACGGCATATTTTGACGTCAGCATGACGTCAGTGATCTCCAAAGCGACATGATGTCATCCGGGGAGGTAGAAACAGATCAATGACGTCATACAGGCCTAGGAAGAAGGTTAAACACTGGGGTTGAAGTGTTGGAATAGTCATGCGCTGACGTCACATGGCAACAGAGGGCATTTAGAGAGAAAGGGATTGTTAAGGAAAACAAATGGTTGAGGGGAGAGTATACTTATATAAATAGTGTATGCAAAGCAAATCATAACCATTTGCGACTGAACCAGGACCAATCAAAAAGTGTTTGATCGTGTACAATAAACGTCATAAGCATTCTATCAGCTATTGAACCGGTATTAAAAAGCTTGCTGGAACAGGTTTCCTTAGATCTTGCTCTTCAAGAGGCAAATACGATTTTGAAACGGGATTGTGCCGGTTGTGAGACTGAAGGTAATAATCAGAAGGATCATACATGCATCACAAGAGAAATTGACATGGGACAGATAGAACAGGCTTTAAACAGCGTCAGTACCGAATTGGTGAGAAGTGTGTTTTACAGAGCTGCACATATCTTACGACTCGGCCATAAGATACTGAAACATATTCGGAAACAAGTGAACGTCTATCGTAATTATTGGAAGTCTGTTGAACCGGAGTGGTCAGATATAAAAAAAACTATACTTTGACTGTATCTCAACCATGGGCACTGGGTATTCATATAGCAAAATTACGTGTGGAAATGGACAATCTATTGGACAACATAATCCCGGAGCCAGCAACCAGACAGTCTCTTTAGAAGTACTGAAATATCATGAAGAAGTAACTCCTAATTTATTTCATGACATTTTGTTGTGGAGGCATGAGGATTTAACAAGAGCTACATGTCCGGATGGACCACCAGTTCCTTGGAAGAATGACAAAAATATGATGGCAATTGTCGATAAGGCCAGAAGTATAGCTGTCTGGCTGTTAGGGTGGTAGCTAATGAGAACTATCAAGTGCTTCAGAAATTCCTAAATGAGATCCATTGTGAAAATGTTTGTGATGTCACCACAGCGATAATGAAAGAAATTTTTTTAGCTGTAAGAATTCAACTTCATCCTTTCCGAATTATTACTGTTTTGCTATTTATGGCAGATGTATGTCAACAGCTGAGGTTAGCCGTGCTCCAGGATGATAAACTATTTAAGACTTTTATTCAAAGAGTATTAGATATCATATGAAAAAATCCTTACAACTGGAACAAGTTTTTGACCATGGAAGAAACCTGGACATTTTCCGTAAGAAAATCATCATATAAATTTATTTTGCCTGTAACTGTATCGGTTTTTATTATTTATTACATGATGAAATAAATAAGTTGTAGCTGTATATACTATGTTTTTTTTTTATCTCTTATGTATAGTATTTCCTAAGTCTTTATACATTCGTGTGTGTAGATTCATCAAGTCAGTTGAAAAAATCAGTGGTATTGCATTCATGATGAGTTTTGATGGGTGGAGAAGGGAAGTGTACTATGACCCGTCTCATCCTTTAGGGTTTGGGGGTAAGGATGCTTGGTACAAAAGTGAGAAAGGGGTGAATCCCGCTCAAAGTATAGAGATGTTGAAACATGGTTACAAAAGGAGGATGCTTATACCCTTCACAAACCTGTACGAAAACAGTTTGTGAGAAACAAGGTGAAAGTACTGGGCATGGATCATTTATGGCAAATTGACTTAGTTGACATGACATCCCTTTCAAAATACAATCGGGGTATAAAATACCTTGTGACTTGCATCGATGTATTTTCCAAATATGCCTGGGTTATTCCTCTGAAATCTAAGAAAGGAAAAGATCTTAAACTTGCTCTAAAAAAGATTTTTGATTCGGGAAGAAGACCCATCGATTTACAAAGTGATAAAGGAACATAATTTTATAATCGCACCGTTCAGACGTATCTGAAGAAGCAAGAAATCCATCATTATTCATCAGAAAGTGAATTAAAAGCTTCTGTTGTCGAACGTTTTAATCGTATCCTTAAAACAAGGATGTGGAAATACATGACCTATAAGAATAGATTACAGTATTGGATAAGCTTGTTCATTCGTACAATCATCGTTATCATCGTAGTATAGGTATGAAACCAGTAGAAGTAAACATATGGGATACACAAACAGGCATCAGGCCCGTCGATCTCTATCAGGATTATCACAATTTGTTTGTTTACGCTGACATTATAGAACCACAACTGGTGGGGGATTCAAATGTGCCACTGTTACGCACTGTTGAAGTGAACCACAGAAAAGGGGGTCAAATGGTATTATTGACCTATACAACACCTCATCACGTACCCTTACAAAGGAAAGATTTTGAAACTATCACTATTGATATAAGGACAAGTAGTGGGAAGCCTGTACCATTTGAAAGTGGGAAAGTCATAGTGAAACTACATTTTCAGCAGAAGCGCTCACCTTATTTTGCTTAACCCCCTAAACATTCGTGTCATATGCAAGATGAACAGGAAAGTCTACGTACAATACCCTCAGATTTATGAAAAATATTACATCAACCAGATTGGTAGTGGCATACCCGTATTTCAAGGAACTCCACTGCAACAAGGTTATGGCCTTGGTGGTCTTCTTGGTGGACTTTTTCGATCAGCAGTACCTCTTTTGAAACGTGGAACAGCTGCTCTTGGAAGAGAGGCTCTTTCATCAGGTATGGAGATAATCGATGACACTCTAAGAGGAAAACCATTAAAAGAAGCCATACGCCACCGTGCAAGCATTTCTGCAAGAAAACTTACTTCCCGAGCATTACACGGTTTGAACCAGAAATTTGGAGGCAAAGTTTATTCTACACGGCAACAGAAAGCTATAAAGCGTCGTGGCACACCTTCTAAAATCATTTCTAAAAAAGTTAAGCACCAGAAAAGACCTGTTGATATTTTTGATTAAATTGATTTCATTTATTTCTTACAATGGCACTTGCAGATGTACACTCTTGTATTTGCACTAAAACAGAATTGGACCTTTTTACAGTCCCACCGACACAAACGAGCTTAGCTAAAGGAAGATGGGTCTGTTTCATCTTTATCGTCAGGGTCACCGATTGAGTTTCATGTCGCGGGAACAGCAGAGGAGTATGTCGATTTATCACAAACCATGATGTTTGTAAAAGCCAAGATTCTCAATGGTGACGGAAGTGTTTTGGCAGAAAATGCACCCGTGGGACCCGTGAAGCTCTTTCTTCAATCCCTGTTCAGTCAGGTGGATGTCAGTTTGAATGAAAAACTAGTGTCTCAGTCCTCTGCCACTTATCCCTATCGGGCTATGATGGAGACATTGTTGAATTATGATTACGGTGGCAAGCAGATCCAGTAACAACACAACTATTTCTTAAAGACACAGCGGGGAGAATGGATGCTGTAAACCCTATTGCTGAGAAAGCAAGGAGAAATCACGGATTGGCTCAGCGTTATACCTTCACTAATCAAAGTAAAACTGTAGATATGGTTGGCCCCATTTACTGTGACATCTTTCATCAGGAAAAATACCTTTTGAATATGACAGATTTGAAAGTAAAGCTAAACCGTTCGAAAGATACATTTTGTTTGATGGCACATGGACCTGCAGTGGATTGCAAAGTAACTATTCTAGAGGCTAGTTTACTTGTAAGGAAAATCAAACTTGATCCTGGAGTCGTTTTAGCCCATGCCAAGGGATTAGAAATTAGTCCAGCAAAATACCCCATAACTCGCGTTAAAATGAAGACATTTTCCATTCCAGCTGGTAATCTGTCAATACATAAAGACAATCTTTTCCTGGGTACACTTCCAAAACGTATCGTAGTCGGATGTGTCACCAATACAGCATTCAACGGAAGCATACGGAATAATCCTTTTAAGTTTCATCATTTTAACATCAATTACATTTCTCTATCGGTAGATGGTTAGCAGTTACCACATAAACCTTTAAAACCAAATTTCTTTGGGGCAGTCGGTCAGAATTATGTTTTATTTTAGCAGACACTTTTTTGCAGGATTAAATAAACTGTACGTGGATCGGGGGCATACTATTTTCAGAGAAGAGTATGGTAAAGGATACACTCTCTTTGCATTTGATTTGACCCCAGATTTAGCAGCTGGGGGCATTTTAATTTTGTGAAACATGGAAACCTAGCTCTGAAACTTCATTTTTTAGAGGCTCTTCCACAAACAGTGAATATCGTAGTGTATGCAAAACATGAAAATGTCATCCTGATTGATGAAAGCAGGAATGTTATCACTGATTTTGCCATTTGGCTTTGATGTACGGCTAGGCCATGAATACTTTACAACTACTTAAAGTCTTGGATTCTGATACCTTTACGAAACAAATTGTTAGGGATGTGTTACCATCAGATCAGTTATCACAAAATGTAGATTCTTACTCTTCCATTTACGTTGTGAACACAGATTTAAGTTCTAAACCTGGATCACATTGGGTCGTATTCTATTTCAACGCCAGTCGACATGGATCATTTTTTGATTTTTATGGAGAAAACCCAGCGATATACAACCCTCTTTTTGAAGCTTTTTTAAACAAACATTCTCTTCACTGGAATTGGAATACAAAAAGACTTCAAGATATAATGTCTACGACATGTGGGCATTATTGTCTCTACTATGCACTTCATAGATGTAGAAATATCTCCATTGAATCTATTGTTCACAACTTTACAAATGATTTGAAGAAAAATGATCCTCAAGTGACCGCTTTTATTTAGCGTCATTTTGATATTCAAGAACCTGTATTTAATCCCTCCTTTTTGAAAATGCGGGTGGCATGTGCTCTATTTCAATCTCTCTACTAAGATTTATAAGTAAACTAATTAAGACAAAAATACAAGTTTCATTGCAATCAGTTTTGTATTATACAGTTCATCGAATATACAGTACATATGTAAACAATTTTTGTGTATCTTTTGTCATCTCTATCTACTTGTTGCTATTCTCTACAATAAATTGTACACATCAAATTGAAGTACATCGTACTTAATTACAACTTATGATTACAAATAATTCCCACTTTGAGATTCATCTCAAAATGATTCCCACTTTGGACTCAATGTAATTGATTTTTTTCTGGAGGCACTTCTTAATGGAGTGGAAAAAAGCTGATGTTCTTTAGGGTTTTCTAGCATGTCCAAGAACCTTTCACGACGTTTCGAATTGGTAATCAAAGAGGCTGGAATATTTATCTCAGCCAGTGATTGTATCAATTTTTCCATACCAACAGGTTCTGTAACTTTTCTAGATCTCGTAGACATGTCATATAAAAGATCTACAATATTTGAACCTGAAATAACTTCATTGTTGATCACCAGTTCCCCCTCCCATTCTAACCTAAAGAAGAAATCTTTTTAATCTTTTCAATTAATTGTTTCGTCTTTTTCAACATTTGATTTGGAACAAGTTTATGAATATCTTCAAAAATAAAGTCTGATGATAGGTCATCCTTTTGCAACAACGGTTTCTCATCGGTTGGTGTCTGAAGGTCTTTTTGTGGTTCCCGTTAAACTTCCAATGAAAGAGGGGGGGGGGTTGAACTTTCTTAAATGTGAGAAATTTACGTAAAGCTTCTAGATATTATCTGACTTTTTCCTCTGGAGTGAGAGAACTTTTTTTTTTTTTTTTAAACATATTCATTCAACTTCCAAAAACAATAACAATCAACAGCTTAAGAAATATACAAAAAAAGTGAAGGTTTTTACAAAGTAAACAATTTCAAAGAAAATATAGAAGAAAAAAAAAAAAGGGAAATTATGAATTACTCTTACTTTTAAGAAAATGTATCTTTAAACAATGAAAAATAATCATAACTTCTTTTTTAACATAAAAGTTTCTTTCTATCTCGAGCATCATCTTCATAGCTGTTTTAAATCTATAAAGAGTAGGTATGGTATTGGTATATTTACATGTGAAAATAAAATATTTAGCGTGAAAAATAATGTAATTGTATTTAAAATAGTTTTCATCAGTATAACCAAAAGCAATAACTTTATAATTCAAACTTAAAGTTACATCACTTAAAGTATCAACAAAAACGTCATTCCAAAACTTAGATGAAATATTACATGACCAAAATAGATGCTTAAGGGTTTCACTGTCATTACCACAAAAGGAACAAAGGTCATTATCTAGTATTTTTAACTTGTGGAGGTAGCTATTTACAGAAAGTATTTTGTGAATGAATTTAAATTGGAAATAATGGATTTTTGTTTCGCGGACTGCTATAAAACAGTTAGAAAAAATAACCTGCCATTCTTTGTCATTTATATCAAAAAAACGATCCCAGTAATATTTAGTAATATGTGTCGCCCTGTTTGAATGACATAAATGATTATAACTCCACTTTGTGACTTTATTAACCCGTACAATGTTACCTAAAACATTTTCTTGATAAGAAGGTATTTTCCTCTGAAAAGTACAAATATCAGATTTCCATTGCTTAGGAATGGCAGAGATCAACCCATAGAAAAATGTAAAATTCTTAGAATTTATATCATAAACATCATTAAAAGATTTAAAATTATAGATATGACCAGCGCCGGAGTATAGATCTGAAACATATTTAACACCCTTTGAGACATAATTATTACTAAAAACTGTAGAATTGCCAATACGAATAGAATGATTGTTCCAAATAATTTCGGAGTTAAAATTACAGGTAGGTTTGACATGACTTAATTTACTCCATGAGATACACACATCTCTCACAAATTGATTATGAATCTTAACAACATCAAATTCACTGAAATTGCATCTGAATATAAAATCTTTGCCAAATTTACTGAGATATAAGTCAAAAAATAAATTCCATGGCTTAAACATAGTATCAATATACCTCTTCACCCACGATAATTTAATAACATGAATAAAATTAGACAGATCAATCATATTCAAACCCCCCTGGTTATAAGGGAGGCACATAGTCACACGACGTACTTTGTCTGGTTTTCCCGACCATATAAACTTGAAAAGAAAAGTATTTACTTCTTTAACAAAACTGATATTTGGGTTACGTAGAACAGAAATAAGATAAACAAGTTGGGACATCCCAAAAGTTTTAAATCTTCCCCAAAGGGGTGAGATCTCGTTGAGACCAAAGGTTGAGCTGAGTTTTGAGACGAGACAACTTGGGTAGATAATTGAGACTATAAAGATCAGCTTTCTGGTGGATTATATTAATACCTAGGTATCTTAATGGCCCATGTGTTATCTTAAAACCGTAATTTTGAAAATGAGGTGGGACATTCTTAACAAACGGTCCTAATGGAAATAAATTAGATTTAGATGAATTGATAGTGAGCCCAGAAACCTGGGCGAAATCATGAAGCATTTCTAAAACAGCTTTTAAAGAAGATATGTTGTCATTTAAAATCAAAGTTGTATCATCCGCATATTGAGTTAACTTAAGTTCAGTATTGTAAACATGTATACCAATAAAATCATCGTTATGACGTAATACAATAGACATAATCTCTATACAAAGGATAAACAAGTATGGACTCAATGGACACCCTTGCCTTACACCACGAGTTATTTTAAAGAAACCTGAGGAATGTCCATTGTTCAAAGCACAAGAAGTAGGAATAGAATAAAAGGTTTTGATCCAGCGTTTAATGTCATTACCAAAGTGAAAATAATCCAGAGTTTTAAACAAGAATGGCCATTCAAGGGTATCAAAAGCTTTACGAAAGTCTAAAAAAAGAAGAAAGCCTGGAATATTATTTTCATTGGTAAAATCTATAATGTCAAGAATGATACGAACGTTTTCCCCTATATACCGGTTTTTAAGAAAACCGGTTTGATCATGATTCACTATAACATCTAAAACATTTTTCATACGCTCAGCGATGCACTTGGCTGCGATTTTGTAATCCACATTAAGCAGTGAGATAGGTCTCCAATTCTCTAGTTTCGTTGAATCTTTATCGGGTTTGGGAATTAATGAAATAACACTTCTACCTTGCTCATGAGTTAAATGAGCACAGAAAAAAGCAAAATCTAGCGACTGTACTACCATACTACCAATATCATCCCAAAAGGTTTTATAAAATTCAATTGGTAGCCCATCGGTACCAGGAGATTTATTTAGTTTCATAGAAAAAACCGCTTTTTTACATTCCTCATATGTAAGAAAGCCTTCACAAGAGTCACGCTCGTTATCACTTAGTTTTACGGCGGCCGGTAAATCATTAAAATAAGAAGATAAAAACACATATTTCTAATTATCCACAAAAGAAGACTTGTAAATATTACTGAAATATTCTTTCTCTAGTTTTGATATATCCTTAGTACTGGTAATGAATTGGCCATTACCACGATCTAATTTACGAATAACATTATACTTTCGATTACGATTTTCTAGGTTTAAGAAATAGCTAGTATTCCGCTCACCTTCTTCCGACCACCTTGCTCGAGAACGGATTATGATACCCTTGATTTTCCTGTCATATATATCTTTGAGCTCCTGTTTTGCTTTATCAAGATTAGCTTTAGTATCAGGGATAGGATTTTGGATATAATTTTCCTCTAAAAGAACAATATTATTCATTAATTTTTTTTCATCAATTCTATGTTGACGGGCTTTCACGCTTGAATAACTCATAGTCTCAGACCTTACTCGATATTTGATTAACTCAAAAACAGCATTGGGATTAAGGAGAGAACTTTGTTGCAGAATGTTGGTCATCTCTTGGTCCAACTACGACAAGTTTTTCTGTTCTGTAGTTTGAGACGAACAGCGATTTTGAAGACCTTCCAAAGTGTCTGGATTGATCAAAACAAGTTTCTTTGTATGCTCCATGCTATGCTATCGACGTGGAATGGCTAACAATATTGACCCTACTAGTGGCAGAATAGTACTCAGCAACGAGCTGACAAATCCACCCTCTTGTTTGATAATTTTCTTCCGTTTAGCACGTGCGAATTTTTTCTTAGCTAAAGGACGTAACTTGTGTCGATGAGGCCGAAGTTTGTTCTTCTGAAGATGAGTTAGTGGAACATTTCCTTTTAATACGTTATGAGCACACTCCCCTATGCTATGAAAGAAACCGTCAGGTGCACCTCGTCGCAGATTTTGTCTTTTTCTTCCTTTAGCTTTTGCTACGTCTTGAAGCAGCGGAAGGTGGTCCTTTAAAAAAACGAGACATGGTCATAAATGATGGGTTATAAGTTTGTTTGAAGGATTTATACTCGATCGTGGAACATAGACATAGTTGATTTCGTCAGGGAGTATGTTGGTTCTTAGTCGTAGATCATCGGGACAGTTTTGGGTCAAATCAACAAACAAATACCCATGGCTCCGTGACACCGCATCTGTAAATGCTTCTTCAAAATACTTTGTCTGTGTCGGAAACATTTGCTATGCTAAATGTTTGATTTGCGATCTACTGCGAGAGTTCTTGAAGAGAATCATGTAATGCGTATTTAAACTGATAGTTATGTGCTGTTTCCCATAAAGAAAGATATTTTAAACAAGGTAAATAACAAGGTAATCCCCTAAAGGTGGTTCCCATAGATTATCCCTTTGACAGAAGATCACCAAATCCGTATCGTAGTAGACTACTCTGTCTTGCAACCTATCCAAAACATCGTATAATTTGAGTCTGGCATGCGCTGTTGTAAAACAGGCTATTATAATGTTCGTGCTTGTGTTTGTTTCTACAAATTCATTTTTGAATCTGTATTGTACCTCGGCACAGTATTCGCCCAAAAATTTAACGTCGGACACTTCAATGGTTGGACAGGTTCATGCATTTAATAATTCTAGGGGTTTAGAGATCATTACTGTCTGCATTTGACGGTTAGCTTGGGCAAATTTGCCCCAAAAGCTGTTGAGTCCCACCTCACATACCGCCCTCATCACCGCGTTATATTTGATGTTGTCAGGATTCAGTTCAATGCCCTCTTTTTCCTTATACTTTCTGCGATAGGTTTCTTTATCTTCGTCAGTCTTCACCCATGCTGGCCAACTCGAGCATTCCTGCTTTGGTTTCGAAAAGCAATTCACATAATCTGTGAGCAATCCCCCCGTTTTAGTTTCCATATCATATTCCTCCTTGTTAGGAAAATGCCAAACCTGAACAATTTGAGATATTCTGTATCCCTTTTCAATAGCTTTCTGCACTTCCAATGATACCCATGTACCATAAAGCATTCGTTCTTCATCTGTATGATCACACCGTGTTGTTTGCTTATACACAGCGCATGTGTACCATAGGTAAAAGAGGAGTTTTCCTTCAAGTTTGAGAGGTAAGACCGGATGATATAAATCGGATGGCGGTAAAATGGCACATTTAATGATCCCAAAGTAATTTTCCACAGGCTCAAAATTATTATCAATAGTAATAGGGTGACCGACAGGATAAGCTTTCGTTTTGTTCGTTTAAGGATATAAAGACGTAAAGTCAACATATTCAATCTTTTCTGAGCCCTTGACTTCATAAAAAAGGTGGCTTGCATTGACCGTTCCGCCAAAAAATTCATCGCGTGGGACGATTTGTTCTTTCACATGGAAATCTTGTTTTAGATGTGCAATATTATCTGTGTTTGAATTCAATAGCATATCAAATTCATGCTTCCAAATTTCTACCACGTTATAAACCAAGGCTCGTAAGCTGTCTACCTTCTCTCTCGTGTTTCGATACAAATCCCCCATGGACTTATTTGATACAGTATTCAGAATGGTTTCCCTATAACAAGAGAGACAAACATGATAAAAACAACCATGAAATTCATAGACTGTTTTTGTTGTTTCACAAAAACCATCCACATGCATACCATACAATTTTTTTTCACCCCCGTTCTTTGCATGTTGAATGTTGATTTTATGTTTTTTGGATGGATAATGCAACTATTTGAGAGCTTTGACACTTTGTGGTTTACCTTCCCCATACCCTAGATGGGGGATGAGGGCTTTGGTCTCTGGCTTGAGAAATAAAGCTCTATATGCTAAATTACAAGCACTTGCAAGGGTTAATAAAGACCTAAAAGGATCGATACCTGTGAAGGGTTCTTCTGTCTTGGTCAGTGATTTAAATATTTCTCTAAATTTAACCATACAACGACGCAGAATATCTACATCGCTTCGACAATACATAACAAGTTCTTTTTGCAAATCAAACTCAGCACCCTTTTCTTTTTCCCTGTTATACCACTCCATAAATTATTTTCTTTCTGGTGGCATCATTTTGTCAATTCCATAATATTTTGGTTCTAAAAGAGGACTCACATAATTTTGATTTGAAGAGGTGCTGAAAAAATTAGGGAAATGGCCTTTTACAACTTCCTGAATGCCAAACGCCCTTTGGAAATTTTCGTAACGGTAGAGTCACAAAACTTAAACTGTCTAGAATTCTAATTCTGGAATCTTCTATTTCGATCATGATTAATTTAGCGCCCCTTGATACCACAGTAGGTGGACGAACTGTTTTACAATCTATCAAATATTCCAATAGAAAATATCCATCATAGACCTGCATATTATGCGCAAAAACAATACTATCATGATGATGTTCATGAAAAAGCCAATCTCCAAACTGTTTCAAAGTGTCCGGTCCTCTAAAACCACTTCCCTTTCACCCTCCTTTCCACAGTTTTCACAATCTTTGACTTCATCATGATCTAGACATTTTGTACACGCCCACTGACATATCACTAATTTTGGAACATGTTTCCTAGTATCTTGCACACATTCAAAGTCAAAAAATAAGTATTTAACCCCATCCCGTTTTGTTAGTCTTTTTGATGGTTTACGTTGGTAATTCAGATTTTTCTCAGGCCCCTTCTCCTCTTCATCAGCATCTCTCTATCTTTTATCTAAACTTGTGACCTGATTTTTTTTAATTGTTTCTACGTTGACCGGTTTCATGTAACATTGATGTGATAATCGGTTCACATATTCCTTACAAATGTTACAGAAGTCATCAGCACAGTCATGCTCCTTTAAAGTCTTCTTATATTTACTAAAATCGTAGGTGCGGCAACACTTTTTACAACGAAAAAGTTTTTCACATATGGAAATCTTTTTCAGTGTACCCTTTTTAATTTGATGATTGTGGTAACATGTGTCGTTTTTGAAAATTCGATTACAGTTAGAACATACATGCTTAGCACTCTTATCATTAAAATCCCCCCCCCCCCCCCCCACACACACATTTTGTATAACATGCACTACAAACAGGATCACACATATGATGTGCAGGCACAGAGTAAGTTTTCAAACATTTATTACAAAAATATTTTGCGCTTTAAAATCCGGCCATGGAGGTAATGACATGATAATGATTCCATGCATGATATAAGAAAATTGTGTTGGCAGCCTCGGGACCCTCGAATATGGGTAAGTTCTGGTTTTCCCCACTATGAATAATAAGACGGTATTCAGGTAACAGCACCTTTTGAAATTGATCATACATTAAAGCATTTACAAAACCTGGTTGAACATTCGCCCTTGCATAAAGCTCCAGTGCTTTTTCTCGTACGGACCATATCCTTTTCGGATACTTTCCCATGTGGGTCGTTTTTCCTATCGAAATATAATTGGGCCACGATGACTGCCCTACCAAAACATTTATTTTCTGTTTCTGTAGGAGGTGCCGTAATTCCTAATAAGCTTTTCTTTTCTTTTGCAAAAGCTTCCTGCATGAGAAGCGAAAATTTTCTACGAGCCCCTCCATTAAGATTCCTGATGATCATGAAGTGAATCGTCACTCCTTCATGGAGATAAAAATCTTAATTCGACTGAAGAATTTTTTCAAGTTCTTCAAAAATTTGCTCAGCGGAAATATCTCTTTTCAACATGAACGGTATGGCAGTAGGGTGATCTAGCTCAGGTGAAATAATAACAAAACGAAGAAAATCTGTGTCTGCAACATTACTCAACTGATGGTCAACAAGGTTTTCAAAAGCAAATGAAAGCAGTGCAAGAATATCCTTAATATTTTGTTGAAATTTTCCTAGCTTTTCCATATCTAGGTTCAAGCTATACGTTCTTTGTTCACCATTAAAATATCTATGATGGCGAGTATGTAATAAACTCCACCTTAGGGGTTCATTAAATTCGGGTTGCCTATTGCTTTCATCACCCTTGTCCCCCTTCAACCGCCCATCAACGGTGTTTTCTAAAGTATGTATTTCATCATTTTCAAAGTCATTTTGATCACGACTGATAACATTTGTGTCATGGTTACTAGAAGCATGAATATTACTACCATCTTCTGACAGTGCTCCATTTAAATTGCTTTCATTCCCTACATCAACTAGATCCTTAGTACCGTCTTCACCATTCCTATCACTAACGGATATAACACTCTCTTTGCTATTATTATGGTCATCTCTATCATTCTGACTAACCACATTTTCCTCATTCCAACTAAAATGATCTATTATCTCTGCCATGTCATTACTTACTTCAAACGAACTTGGTAATATATTACTCGTTGAAGTTTGTAAGGCTTGAAAGCTTTTAGACGGGACAGTGAAATCAGTTGCCCCTGGTTCTTGTACATCCACTTCATTATTATCTAAAAGACCTCTAACCTGTATGTTGGGCTTGCGATAACCTCTTCGCCCGTTGGCCACGATATGATGAATGACCCCTTCATCCAGTTGAGGAAATATTGTTTGCAGTTCCTCTCTCTGCCTCTGCTCCAACGATGGTCGTCTTCTTGAAAGCCGTGTCCTTCGATGAATTTTCATTTCTTCCAACACGAAATACAGAATCTCTTTTGAAACACTTTCAGGGAGAACATATTTTAAATCATTTTTGGTCGGTTGACCAAATGCAAAATGGAGATCTTCTGTTTTACCAGATTTATCAATTTGCCTCCAACTTTCCATCCTGGATTAAAACTTTTAAATCAGACGAGTATACATTTTTTATAAATCAAAGTTGTACGGCAAGCTCTGTTCCAATAAATAGACTAACTGTAAAGTGTAGAAATTCTCCGAGAGTTATTCAATAGTCAAAAAAACAATACACTATTTGTAATATTAGGTTCAAAAGATGTTTATAATCAAGTTTCAAAGTAAAATATCCAACAGATTTTTTTATTCTATGACAGCTACAATGTACCAATATTCCAATAATAAAATTGATAAGAGTTTGAAAGTATGTAATCATCAGCCAAAAAACGGCAGAAAAGAAAATGTAAGTGTAGATTGAAACACCTACGCTTTGCTTGACATAAACTCCTCTTTATATCCTGTTAGAATGTTTTGTAAACATTGTGTTTTATAGCAGATGTCAAGATAAACAAATGGACATCACCATCTTTCAGTGTCCTAGGAAATGTCCGTGGATTGTTCTTAATATGTAAACAATCTTACTTAGCCAGACATGGTTTTGTAAACATTGTGTTTCATAGCAACTGTCAAGATTAAAAAATAGACATCACCATCTTTTAGTGTCCTAGGAAATGTCCTTGGATTGTTTTTTATATGTAAACAATCTTACCAAGCCAGACATTGTTCAAAACGATGACTTTCTCTCATGCTGTTTGTCCAGTGGTACCTCCATGGTTTGTCCCTCCATAACAAAATCAATAATTGTTTTTATTGCTAAATTCTGCATGCTGTACACACAACAATCATGCATCAAAGTAAAATCGTACAGGTGGGTATGGAGATAATTCTGCTATTGCTTCTCCTACCTTGGGAAACAAATGCTGTTGTTCTTTCCACTACTTCATTTTTAGCACGCGACCTTTACAAGTCGGCATAGACTCTTCTTTCATGAACAGCTGAACATCTACATAAATATTATTTTTGAAACGTTTTACACACATTATGACTTCATCACCCAGTGGCCACTTGTTTGATTCTATGTCCTCTTTAGAGGATGAACTGATCAATTTGGAAATTGCTTTGTTCACCTTCGGAGTCAACTGTTTCATTGCTTCCCACTGCGTCGTTTTAAGTGAGATTCCTCTTTTTGTCGGAAAATATTTCACCCCATACTGCTGAAATGCTCTCAGATGAATATAAACTCGTCCTTCATAAACATTCTCAGAGATAAAATCATCGTTTCCCACATAGTAATAATACAATCCATTCGGTTGCAAACCCTGTTTAATATCTAAAGGCACAACTACGTTTTCATCTTTCTTCTTTTCTGGTTCGTCTTTCTTTTGCTGGGTTTCACTGGATTCTCCCACAATCACAAGTTTAGAATCAAACACATTAGGATAAATCCCTGCTTCATCTGCGCCATACAAAAATGCCATGATTCCTTAAAGGTAAGTCGGAACTTGTTTTCCAAAGTTTAGAAGTTCAATTTAAGGTAGTACCGCTGTATCTCGTTTTTTGGCTGAAAGTGTTACCTATGAGGAGCAGGGGCTTGTATTTTAATCCTTTTCCCTAACAACCCTGTTCGTGTAGTCATTTTCATGGAAACTGTGTTTGTTAACAACACCCAAAACACCCAAAGACAATTTTCTATTTTTGTGGACTGTCCTACCTTCACAACACTCAAAACATTTCTGTTTCCATTGTCTCTTCTTCACTGACAACCAATTCTCAAAACTGTATCTAATTTTTAGCTCTTTTTCCTCTTGTTTTCTTCAATCTTGATCATTTTTTTTTTCTTTCTCTTTACTCGTTTTTTAATTGATATTTATTATCTTTTTTCATCTCTATATACATTCGTTTTTTGATTTGTACTTTTTTTTAATTTTGACATATGTTTTTAATTTAAATTTCTTCTTTTTATATCTTCTTTCGTTTTTAATTTATACTTATTCTTCGTTATCTTTTCATTGTTTAAATTTATATATATATATATATATTTTGTTTTTCTTCATTCTTTTTGGAATTTATTTTTACTCTTTTTTCTGTGTTTTGCAAACACTATTTATATAAGTATACTCTCCCCCAGCCATTTGTTTTCCTTAACAATCCCTTCCTCTTTAAATGCCTTCTGTTGCCATGTGACGTCAGCGCATGACTATTCCAACACTTCAATCCCAGTGTTTAACCTTCCTTCTATGCCTGTATGACGTCATTGATCTGTTTCTACCTCCCGGATGACGTCATGTCGCTTTGGGGATCACTGACGTCATGCTGATGTCAAAATATGACGTCACTCCCTGAAGTGTCCTCAAAATGGTTCTACCTGAGGTGCCATCATTTCTACTTATATATATATATATATATATATATATATCTATATCTATATATATATATATATAATATATATATATATATATATATATATATATATATATATATATATATATATATATATATATATATATATATATATATATATATATATATTTATATATATATATATATATATATATATATATATATATATATATATATGTATATATATATGTATATATATATATATATATATATATATATATATATATATATATATATATATATATATATATATGTATATGTATATATATATATATATATATATATATATAAATATATATATATATATACATATATATAAATAATATATATATATATATATATATATATATATATATATATATATATATATATATATATATATATATATATATATATATATATATATATATATATATATATATATAT
>JAIGNY010002420.1:0-5000 GCA_020152595.1 Chiridota heheva | reverse complement strand
CTTGTTGCTCCAGTTGGTGAAACACATCATAAAATTTGCGAAGACAGCCCTGAAATAAGAACAGATGAAAATTAGTATATGGTTCAATTATAACTTTTAATAGTGCCTAATATTGAAAAAGAATTACTTTTAGAGATTATCATTTGAAAAAAACTATTTTGTTTCTTTCATATCAACCGATGCGGTCATATTTAATACATGCACCATATAAAGGCAGGTTTGGTGGAAAGATCTTTATAATGGCTAAAGAAGAAACTAAATCCACATGAGCCATTAAGCTTATAGGTCCAATGCTTATCCCTGGTTTACATGGCCCAAGCAGATGGGAGTACATGACCCCCTCCCTTAACCAGACAAGACGTCAGACCATCACACAAATTTTACCCAGTAGTGTTATTACTCATTGGACGTGAGTGGACTTAAAAAGTACGGTTAATCCTTATTTTATTGCAATGTTTATCACAAGTGTTTTGGTAATTGTTCTTTACAGTGATTGTACCTCGATGCATTTTTGATTTTTAACACATGTACAACTGGCTGGGTTTTATTTTTCTGCTTGGGGTTGTAATGATTTCCCTTTTCACTATTAACAGTATTGATTAGTTCTTATATAGCGTTCACTTCTACACAACAAGTATGCAATCAGTGGTACTTTGTATACACCATATACTTACTTGGTAGCTTCTTCCATTCCCTGGGTCCTCACGCTCAGAAAAAGCGTGATCCCAAAAAGTTTCCTTTTCTATTGATTAACGTGATATGTAGTATTAGACCTCAATGCGCACTTACACGTACTTGCCTTTAGCTTAAAGCACATGTAAGTCACCAAACAATTATGAATTAGAAATTATTTAAAAATAATTAGGAGCTAAGCCATTTGCAAAATTGTAGGACATACATAATAATCTAAAAAGTAATATTGAATTGATTGGAAGCCAATGCAAATCTTTCAAACATTATATTTAGGATAACTTTCGCGGCAAACTTTTGACAACGTTGTAATTTCATTATGCACGATTTGGGGAGGACGTATAATAATGTAATACAATAGTTTAGTCAAAGAAGACCAAAGAAAGTACGAATTATTCAAGAAACTTTCTATTAAAATGGCTACATAATACCCTTAAACTTTACAAAATGTACATAGCACTTCTGCATTTTTCACTTGTTTGTGGAAGGATAATTCTGTATCCAGCCCTACTCACAAATATTTAATACAATTGCTTTTGTATATATGTACAGCATTGATATTAATACTGTTAGTAACATTCTTGTAATTTAATGTTTACTGGCAAATTTGATAACTTAAAATTGTATTATTATTTAACTTAAGCCTTTTTTCATTCATTAAATCTGAGATCCTTTTGGCACAAACTTCAAGATCCTTAGTACAATTTCTCTCTTCCTCATGGCTATTTGCTTTGAAAAAGCCTTATTGAGAACTGGTGGCAACCTATCCCTCTAATGTGCTTGCATACAAATTGTATGCAACAGGGCACCCACAGCTCCCTTTGGGGGACAGAGAATGGAAAAATTAAGCTCCTCGGAAAAGGTACCCAAACCTATATTTTGCTCTCTTGCAAATAACTGCGACAGCAATCTAACCTCGTTCCTTTTACCCCCAACTGATTATGCAGTACATGTAGGAGGACACTAGTGATCGACAGTGACAAAAGCAGCCAAAAAGATTGAGTAATAATAATGGTGTAACTCTAAAAATAAACAGCAGATCATTTTGTAATGATTTCAAACATTTTGGTACTGTATGATTATCAGTTGCTTCTGTTGGATATGAAACTTCTGCAGAATATGGTTTAAACCACAATACGGTTCTGTAGTTGTTTAAAATTTGCAATATCTTAAATTATGTGTATTGAAATTGTGTTTTACTTTATATTACAAAATTTTATTGGAACCACATAATTGTTTTGTCCTTTTTTTGCATTTCTTCTGTATAATGGTCATAGAGGAGATGCAATAGCCCATTGACTCTTTTATCTTGTTGCATAAATAGGAATTTTGTAACTAAGTGTACACACAACTCACCCACAAAGGTTTTACCCCTCATATGTGCCAAAGTCCCACAAATTTAAATCACTTCTATCCTTAAGAAGTGGAAAATAATGTTCGCTTACTCGGAAAAACATCTCGCCAGAGCCTCTCAATCCGCTGATTGCGGACACTTCTACCAGTAATAAAAGAAGCACGACCAGTTCCCCTTTCTTGTAGCATATACGCGCAAACGTCGATATTTTCCCCACCATGGTCAGAGCGTACACGTTGAGGTAGACCAAACTCTTTAACCCCGGATCTGGAACACCTGAGAACTGTTGAGGCTTTGTTATCTCCGTTGCATTGAAGGAATACCGGAATTCAGTTAAATCTATTGATGCCTTCATGAACCACTAATCTCCACCTACGAATGTTAAAAAAGAAAGAAAAAAGTATATAAGTGCGCCTAATATATACTTAATACAACTAGAATTTAAGCAATATGTAGAGTGAAGACATCTACCACAAATTCTTTGCCCACCCTAAACCAAGTTTAATCCACAAATCATTTCTTGCTCAGTTTTGATTTGTACTGATCATTAACATTACGAACACTTCAGTACTACCTTTTGAATTTCTTTCAAGCCCATATCATTGTTTGAATTTTATTCACACAAAGTGCCCGTTGTTTGAAATGTTTTTAGGCAATATTTGCATTCCTTTTTTTTTTCTATCAGTATTGGCAGAAATCAATTACTTGGATTTCTTTGATACCAAAGACCACTACTGTATAACCAGTGTCATTGCAGTTTACAAAATATTGCACTGCAAAGCTTTGGCGCTCATTAAGAAGAAACTAATAGTCTATGAGCCAGAAGGGTGTATTGGTATAAAAATTGGTAAAAAAAGTGCAAAATATTTTGTCGCTGATTGTTTGAGTTTTGGATAGAAAAACATAGAATAAGTAAGAGGTGTAAGTGATGGTTATACACGTTTTTATTTATTTATGTATAATATTATTCGGGTTTCGTATAAAGATTTTCAATTAGTCAAACATAAACTATATATATTTATCAATCCTTTATTTGATTACCAGTGATATAATTGAACATTTATAATATGTATTCTTAACAATAACAATGAACTTGTGATGTGATGCAAAGAAAATCAATTACATGTTTAAGTAAGTAATTTTGTAATTTGTCTTTTCCCAATTTCTCCTGAATTTGTGTGTAATACGACTCCCTCCTCTAAGCTTTACGTCATGCTATCCCGACATTATTTTGCATTGCGTCCTTTAACTATTATAAGAGACATACCCCACCATATATTTTATAGGAAACACGACTGTCTGTAAATGTCTCATTTATGATGCCAACATCTGCCGATTATCATAACTACATAAATGAAAATACATATAACCATCATTAACACATCTTAATACTCAATTTTTTGCTACTATCTGAATCACACACAATCATCGGCAAAATTATATAGCACTTTTCCCTACCCTCTTCAATGTTGTTAGAAAGTGTAGAATTAAGTCCTTAGCCTCTTAATCTTTAAGAGGTAATCAAGCCATCATTGGAGCGGAAGGAGGGAAGTAAGATGACAAGTATTTTGTCGCTGATTAATATGAAGACAAAAATGTTTTCTGAACGTTCCAGACAAGTAGCCTTCAACATGATGGTTTTACTTTCCAGGCAATCTGTTATACATATTGCATTCCATGTATTGCACTAAACCCGAAAATACTAGTTATGAAAATACTTTTTCTGAAATGATTCACATGACAGTGAATAATAAAACCAACAACAAGCGTCATTCTTCTTCTTAAGGGTATGGTATGTTAATGGAATAAGAATCTATCCCAAGAAGTTGAGTCATACAGACAAAAAATAATGTAGTTGTGTCACCAGAGTATTGAAAATTATCTGATGAGTTTTAAAACTATCCAAGATCATGAAATTAGCACTTTCCCTGCCTTAAATAGTTTAAATGCAAAGCAACGCATATGTTTGACTTACTATGACTGTGGGAATGGACAAGACAACCTGTTATAATTAAACTGGTTTAATATGATAAACCTTATAAAGGCTGACACTGCCCCCCCAAAAAAAAAAATGCTGCATGACCATTGTTATGCCACTCTGTTCCAACGTCATGAACTGAATCGAGATAAATAACAATAACAACACATACGGTCATTCCATAAATTAGCAGAAACCCACAGTGGCGCTGCCATTGAACTCTGCACCATGGATGGGTCAAAGGTCTAATAAGTACTTTTATGACAAATTTCACACCGTTTTAAACTCAAAAAGTACAAGACCTATAACAACCATATGTTGTACCATTTGTCCCTTATACCCTAGGGTCAAAAGGTCAAAGAGCCATTGACCACTTTCACCTACAGTCATGGAATGGTAAGAGTAGAAATGATGACACCTCAGGTAGAACCATTTTGAGGACACTTCAGGGAGTGACCCTTTTGAGGACATTTCAGGGAGTGACGTCATATTTTGACGTCGGCATGACGTCAGTGATCCCCAAAGCGACATGACGTCATCCGGGGAGGTAGAAACAGATCAATGACGTCATACAGGCCTAGAAAGAAGGTTAAACACTGGGGTTGAAGTGTTGGAATAGTCATGCACTGACGTCACATGGCAACAGAAGGCATTTAGAGAGAAAAGGATTGTTAAGGAAAACAAATGACGGGGGGAGAGTATACTTATATAAATAGTGTATGCAAAACACAGAAAAAAAGAGTAAAAATAAATTCAAAAAAGAATAAAGAAATAAAAAATACATTTATAAATTTAAAAAATGAAAAGATAACGAAGAATAAGTATAAGTTAAATACAAATGAAGCGATAAAAAAAAAAATATGAATTACAAACATATGTAAAGATTTAAAAAGTACAAATGAAAAATTAACGAATGTAGAGATGAAAAAAGATAATAAATATCAATTAAAAAAACGAGTAAAGAGAAAGAAAAAAATT
>JAIGNY010002471.1:1620000-1621382 GCA_020152595.1 Chiridota heheva | reverse complement strand
CCATCTCTGTAGGGATTGGGTCCAGTTTACAGTATGCATTAGATGAGTGCTGAATGGGTGATTTCATTTCTTCAGTGGTTGTCTCCATAAAAGAACAAAGTTTGCTGCCAATATTGCAATTTTCAACACAATATATCGAAAATTCCCTTCATTTTCTGGAGCTTTTCTTCAATTTCTGGAAATTTTCTTCAAATTTAGAGGAAGTTTAACAAATCTAAACTACTTTTGGCCAATTTTCCCCAATATTTTGCTAAGTTTGGGGAATTTTTTAAGGAACTCGTCAAATAATTGTACCATATATCTTTTGCAAGAGTTGGACTGACTGGGAAAGCAAGAACCCATGCATAGGGGGCAGTTTGTCAGTACCCCCGCTTCTTATATCCCCGATAGGAGAATTAGCTCCATGGCTAGCTATTTGAGCTTAATTTTTCAAAGAATTTAAAACATATATACACCTCTGGCATACTGGATCCGCCACTGGACTGCATGCGTTTAACCAAGCGCCTATAGCCTACTTTTGCTGGGAAGAGGGGGTGGCTAACCACCCTATTCACATCATACCTAATAATTCATATTGTAATCAACTCTTGACAGAGTTTCAGGGAATTTCCAGTTCTGATATTGATACCTTGATTCGTTCTAGCTCTTCAGCCACGTGTGAATTAGATCCTTTACCTACCAAGCGTGTTAAACTGTTTTGCCTATTTTATTACCAGGAATTACTAAACTTGTTAATCTAAGTTTATCCACAGGAGAATTTGTTGGTTCATGGAAGAGCGCTCATTACCCCATTGGCTAAGAAAACAGCCGAACCGCCAACTTTAGCTGAGGTAATTTGAGACCTATTAGCAATCTACAGTTTATTTCTAAACTTGTTGAAAAGGCTGTTCTTGTACAAATCTGAATCACTGTGATGAACATTGTCCCTTTCCTAACTTTCAGTCTGCATATAGGAAACATTATTCCACTAAAACTGCCTTATTGAAAATTCACTCTGATATAATGCAATCTCTTGACGAAGGTACAGTTGCTCTAATAGTGCTTTTAGACATGAGCGCAGCCTTCGACACCGTTGATCATTATATTTTGATGAAATTTTAGAATTTTGATGATGGCTTAAAAGGCACTGCTCTCAAATGGTTTTCGAGTTATTTAAGCTCTAGATCCAAATTTGTTTCTTTTGAGTGCGTTCAATCAAGTGTTGTTCCTCAGGGGTCGTGCCTTGGACCCCTGTGCTTTACTCTCTACACCAGCTCACTTTTTTCTGTTATCCAAAACAATCTTGTCTCAGATTTCTCTTATGCGGATGATACACAATTAGTTTATGTGTTTAAACCAGGTAACAAGACCAATGATTACTTACCATAAGTTCAACTAGAAAA
>JAIGNY010002471.1:1510000-1615000 GCA_020152595.1 Chiridota heheva | reverse complement strand
ATCTTATTCCGTTAAGGAGATATTCAAGATTAAATCTTTGTCTAATTTGTGTAGAAATGACTGGTGTGGTAAGTCTACTATGGAAAGTTGGTGTCTTTATCTTCGCCTTCCTAACAATTGTTATGTATTTGAATGAGAGTTTATTTAAAAAAAATCACTATTTATATTATTTTTCTTCGAATTTTCTTCAGGTGGCATATTAACCCTTCATATCAGTTTTACTATTTTTTTTGACATATCCCATGGTTATTAAGCCACAAAATCGCAAGACAAAATATGCTTAAATACGTAAAGACTTTGAGGAATCTGAGGCTATGATGTCACAACTAGTCTGATTTCACTTGTTTCTACGCAAATGATACCAAACTTTTAGTGCTTTAAAACATCTCAACAGTTCAAGAACGATAAGAAACTCATGAGTTTTATGTCATATGCGGTACCGTAGTACACAGAACCCATGATTTATCATAACCGCCTACTATTTTGGCGGTTTTTGTTGCGTACTCTCTCAGTTTTCATCCTAACTGGCCCATTTTCTATAGTCATGTTCCATGTATGTTATTTTATTAGCTGGTGCTTTTTGCTGTGTGTTCCTTTAGTCCTTATGCTCCGCTTATGTTTTTTTGGTTCTGATGCGATCAGTATCAGAACCTATGCAGTCATGATGGCGTGTATGTATGTATGTATGTATGTGTGTGTGTGCGTATGTAATTGCTCCACACCTGCAAACGGGGTTACACACATGATTTTTCACCCTCAAAACGGGGATACACCGGAAATCGCGGAACTTCCTGATTCAAACTAAGTTTATTTTCGTGAAGCTGGTATCACCAGTAAAGTGCCCCATTTGATTTCTAGCCTGATTTCGTGATGTCCACAATTTCCGGGAAAAGTCATGTTGTGTGAAAATATGTGTATCTTGATTTGCCTGCAGTATCTTCAATACCCATTCCAATAGATTTGGGTGTTGTCTGCTATGTAGAGGGCACTGAACTGGGTTCCTATACAAATTCCGTAATGACTTCCACTTCCTGAAAACGATGTCGATGAGTATTCCAAAGAAGATTGAAGACCACACAACCTTGCTGTACCCCTGTTTCAATTCTGAACCAGTCAGTTTGCTCATTGTCAACAATTACTGCCTCTTCACAATCTTGGTAAACAGCACGTATTACGCGAAGATATTTCTCAAGAATACCATAGTAGGCCTATAAAGAATGTGCCACACAGGGGGACGATTTATACTGCCAAAGGCTGCATTGAAATCTACAAATATAACGCATAATGAAAGAGGGTTGCTGGTATTCTATGCACTTTTTCCCATCACAATTCAAAGAATCGCTCGTCCTTGTCTGAAACCTCATTGGTACTCACAGCTTACTTTCTACAGTATCATGCAATCTGTGAAGGAGGATATACCCAAAATCTTTATCTGGTACAGACAAGAGGGATATGCCATGGTAGTTACTGCATAGAGACTTGTAATCCTACCTTATAGACAGTGCATAATAAACTCTTGGTCCATTCTCGGGTACCGGCCACACTTCATCAATGTTACGACAATTCCATCAAGACCAGAAGCCTTGTAGTTTATCAGCTTTGTTTTGTTTTCTTATCGAGTCCACATTTACTACAGCTACATTTAATTAGCCATAGCTGAACACATTGCTGTGCATTACCATTGTAATCTGCAAGGTGCAGCATCAGTGCATTTTTCCCCAACAGGGGACATTTCAAGAGTTGCTCCATTGTTTGTGGGCTCTGTACACAGTCACAGTCAACTGATTTGGATGTGTATCCCCATTTATTCATGGTGACCTTAAAGAAATGTGACCTTAAGACATTTCCACTCTGCCCAAGTTGGGTGTGCACCGACTGAAAGCTCTTTCTTTGTTATCAGCCCCGTTGTTACATGTTGCGGAAGGTGATGGAATTTTAAGAATTTTCTCCTTGACTTAAGACGACTCCGAGCGGACATGTGTCCATTCACCTGTTAATTGCCGCTGACGCTCCTTCTTGCTAGCTGCTAATCATCTGATGTCAGGAGGAGTTATAACAGCTATCCTAGTACATCCTGTACAAACTGTTGATATTTGTGGGTTTAAGGAAGTCTGTAATTAGTCGGCAGCTCGTTTCAAGATCGGGGTTTATCTTCTTGGCATAAGTGGATCTGTCCCATACCGGGCTGGCATACCCAGCAGATGAGCAGCAGAAAGCTAGAGCAGTGGAACGCAGAGTTACCGGGCTTGCACCCGAGCTTGCTGAAAATATTGTTTCGTTTTTTCACTTTTGCTTTGGTTTTCTACAGTTTCTCAGGTAGAAAGCACACACCTGTGTCGTTGGTGGTATAGCACAAAGGTGCTTCTCTTCATAATATGGCGCTAGTTCATTCAGGGCGCTGGGCAGCCTCGTTCACAACAGTGAAGTCAGTATCTTGTGCAGCGACACTAAGATCATCAGCGTATATAAAGAGGCAGCTATCATCACTTCTTGGTTGGTTATTCGTGTAGATATTAAAGAGCGGTGCAAGCACACTCCATTGGGGGAGACCATTCTTCAACCTACGCCATTTGAGAATAAAAGAATAGCCTGTTCATCAAAGAATAGCCTGTTTGCCAGTATGCTTTCTATCAGCTCTGTTAGCTGAATGCCCTGTGTCATCTCTAAGAACTTGCCCTGAAGACACATGTGCTTCACAGTGTCATAACTTTGCTATTGCGTTACATTCTTCTCTTGTGGGTGGTTCCACACAAAGGTCAAGCTTATTATCAATATGTCCAATCCTATGCAGTCTGCAGTTTGGTGGTGGGCGGTTCAGAAACTCTTTAAAGTAACTGACCCATTGTTCTTTCATATCATTACGGTCTTTGTGGACCACTCCATAATCTCAGCTAGCATGCAGTTCTTACCAGTCACGCACGGTCTTCACCAGTTGATAGAGAATCTTGCGGTGTCTTCTCTGTGTTGCAACCTCCATTTTGTTTTCAGTCATGTCCACTGCTGCTCGTCCTTCCTGATACTTGTCTTAACCTGCTTGTCAAGTTCGTAGTACCTGGTTTGATGACAGTATTGACCAAGGACATTACGGTCAGCAGTAGCTCTCTGTCTCTTTTTTACCAATATATCTTGTTCTCGCAGAGATCCAAATATTTGGTTTCTTTCTACGAGGGCCTAAAGCTGATTTAGCAGCTGTTGTCACCTCTTCTTTTTATTCCTACAATATATGCAAATTGGTAATATAGAGTTCTTCAAGGGAATACACAAGCTTCATATCTCCATGTGCATATGAAGAAGCCAATACTATATTATTTTTTTATGTGAGCTGCGGATGCTGCTGTGGATACTGCTGCATATAATAAATACGGATGTGGTTGTAATATTCATATCTTTGTTTGCTCAGACAAATCTCCATGAGCTTTGGTTAGCGTTCAACGCAGGAAAAAATTTCAGATCCATACCAGCTCACTATATAGCCCATTAATTAGGTGCAGACAAAATAGTGTCTATATGTTTCATGCTTCCACTTGTTGTGATCAAACTTCATGGGTAAAAGGATAAGGACGGCGTGGGCGTCAAACGTTTTTCCAAAGGTGACAGGTACAAGCCTTTGCTGGCATTTTAAGACGCTGTCCTACATAACAGATCCTGGTTTATTGCATGCATACAACAGAGCGCTCGTTATGTTGTCTTAATGCATGATCGGACAAGTCCTTGCACAAGTGTAGATACACTAGTAAAGAACTGTTCCCACAGAAGGGGAGGTTTATAAATTGACCCCCCACCTTCTTCTCCTCCTACAGCACCCGCCTTGTACCAGCATGTAATTCGAGCAACATATCAAGCTGGACATTGCTGGGGACAAGCGATACTACACACTCCATATTTATCTGATCCATTCCACTGGGGGTGGATTCGAGACATTCATAACGATGGCAACCTCTTTGATCAACGTAACCTGGCATCAAAGTCTTGTCAATAACTTCTCAAGTGTGGCTGCAATAATGTAAAAGGATGTTTAAGACCATGTAAATGTGTCAAAGCTGAAATGGTATGTCATCATATTGTAAATGCAAAGGAGATTGTGAACGTTATTAGGAAACATAGTTTTGTTGCGAAGGGTTTTGTTACAACTTGAGAAGTGTTGTGTTCCAGACCATTTTGCTGTTTTCGTTGTTGTTGATACAATGCTAAGGTAAACAATAGCATATGAGGTATGACCAGGTAAAATGCAAGTCATGATAGGCAACAAGGCACAACACAAGAGGTCCTCATGGGACAATCAATGGTTCACAGGGGCTTAGTAATAGAATGAAGGAATCCTATTCTACGCTGTGGTGCTCATAGAAGATGATGATGCACCCGAGTCTTTGTCTTGAATCTCTCCAACAACACATTTTGTACGACTGTTCCAGAGTTGGACTGTACTGTGGATGAAACTCATGCAAGAAGTAATTCATAGTCTGTAATAACTTTTTCCATGCAGTCATTAAAGCCTCTCAGGGGTGACCACAAACTGACAAAAGAGCAAGAGGATGTTGAGGAGCATATAGATGTGTCCAGACTGTAATTAGCATCATATTAGAAACGTAAAGGAGTTTGTAAATATAATTATCTTTTGCAGAAAATTATTTCCCAGAACTATGTGTCAGACAGGTATCGCCTATTTAATTTCTTCAGTGTGACATTCACAAGCATAACTTAACAGATTGTCAAAGCTGATTTTTGCAAATTAACATTTATAGAAAAAATAGGCCGAAAACAACCAACTTTTACATAAAGCAACTGTGCCAGCTATTTTGGATTCTGAACTCAGCATCTATTCACTAATTAACATATAGGCTAAAGATAGACATGTAGACCGAACTTAAATCAGTACAGAAATTCAGGATTGATTGTAATATGACTACATTGGATGATCAACTTGAAACCGTTTTTGCTTAACTGACAGCCATATTTGATGAAATGGCGGCCATTTTGCCAAAGTGGCGGCCATATTGGCCAAAGTAGTCGCCATTTTAATTTGGCAGCCATGGTAAATTTTGAGAATTGCGGTAGATTACAGGTAAAAATGATCCAGAGGGCCATATTGATGGTAAACAGTTGTTTATTTGTCTTAAGATACAATTAACAATGTCAAAATATCACCCGAATTATTTTTGCTTTGCCATAATGTAACGGCAATTTTGAATTTGCAGCCATATTGGATACTAAATTTATAATTATCTGTCCACTAAAAATCTGCTACAAGGATTCGACTGATATTTAGTACAGAAATTTACTTGTAATTAACTTCATTGCATGATAATTTGTAATTTGAATCCGTTTTTTGCCAAAATGACGGCCATTTTGGCTAAATGCCGGCCATTCTTAATTTGGCAGCCATTTGGCAGCTTTGAGGTAGAATTTAGAGGAAATATTAACCAGATGGCAATATTGATTGCATGTAGTTGTTTATTTTTGTTTACTATAGCTCACATTGTCAAAACATCATCATTTCACTTAATGGGCGGCCATTTTTAATTTGGCGGCCATCTTGGAAAAAATCGAGGCGGCCTTATATCCAAAATTATTCAGCAGCTTCAAGTCTAGGCCTATGTGTACCAATTTTCACGCTTTTCAGGAAAAGTGCACAATTTGTCCAAAATTCTTCTAAAATCTTCAGGACTAGACATCCTGAGTCCTGGCCTGACGTATGTAAAACGTTATATTTTCTTAATAGAATAAACTTTCTAAATGAGGTACTTTGAACTAAATATTATTACCTTCCATGGAGTTAATTATTTCAGGATTATCTATCAGAAATCATCGTATCATTATTATTACAGATCTCTTCGCAGAACTGGATCATTATCGTGATACAATTAAAGGACGCTACCTAAATACCCACCGTGGCCCTAAGACAGATAACTCATCATCTTCATATCACAGTCTGACAGTATCAGGTATGGATATTTAACTAGGCTAACTTTAAGATTAATAAATGTTTGTATATTATTAATAGAACGAAAACTTTGAAATTTTGAATATACCAGATTCAGTTTCAAAGTCACTGATCTTGATCATTTGATTATATCTTTAGGCATTCTTCTGTTATTTTTTTATCTTAGGTCCGTATAACAGTAGCGTAAACATTTGTTATGTGCAAGCAACCCAAATTTCAATAGTGGGACACCTTTCATTTGGAGTCCGGAGAAAAACATTACAAAAGGCTGAAGGGTGATCTAGCCTCTATCTGACTCCTGAAGATTGATTATGAATTTGGAGTAGAATACTGATATACCAGTTGAAATAAGCAACTGAGAAAAGTATGAAAATCCTCCTGAATCAATCTAAGACCCCTTCACAAAGTGTTTTTCACATTGTTTAGGGTCATTCAATATTCCGAATGATAATCAGTACAACTGACTAAACATCTACATCTTTCCGATTTCGATATTTATCTGTTTATGATGATCTATACATTTCCCACGTTTAGATGTTTTGTACATCTTGGTATGAAAATAATGTTCCTATTTTCCCGAATGTTTGTCCTATATACATGTATGTTGATACAAACAGACAAATTTTAGTGCCGGCAAAAAAAAAAAAGGGTCACTAGTAATGTTCGGACCGATATACCCTGGTTTAATGTCAGGTGCTCTCTTAACTCCTATAATTGTCCGTTTTCTTAAATTTTGGGCAATTTCCTTCAACAGTTCAATGTTTGTGATATCTCTTCTTCTTAGATTTACAATAAATTTTTATCAATTGTTAGTTAATTTCCTTCAATGTTTGGGAAAAGTCTTTCAATTTTGGGCAATTTCCTTAATTCTCGTGTAGTTTTCTTCAATTTTCGGACAATTTCTTTTATTTAGGGGCAATCTCTCTTGGATTTTTGGTTACTTTTCTTCAATTTTTGGTAAATTTTTTCAATGTTTGGAAAATTTCCTTCAATTTTAGGCACTTTTTCTTCAATTGTTGGTCAATTTTCTTCAATTTTCAGGGAAATTTCCTTCAATATTTTGGGATATCTTCTTCAATTTTCGGAAATTTCCTTCAATTTTGGCGCAATTTTTTCTCTCGATTTTCTGTAATTTTTTATCCATTATCGGGAAATGTTGCCAATATCGGGAAATGTTGCCAAATTTTACTCAAATTTTCTTGAATTTTGTGTTTATATTTTCTAGAGAAATCCCACAGGGAGGACCTTTCTCTCTGCTTCCCGCTTGTACTGTTGTAAACCCTTGTCCCAATAGGTCCATTAATCGTGACAAAACTGCTCATAAAACACATTACCACATCATCCCAGGTTTGGTTTGGCTTAGTCCCTCCGACATTTTTTCCTGGCTACGCCGTGTTCACAAGTAAATGTTAGGCAAAACATATTTTTGGAATACCTAAAGAAACTGCAAATCTTAAAATGGGGCCTTGAGGCCTTTTTGAGTTATTTAATTCAATTCAATTTATTTGTCTCTTCACATCACATATACATTGAAGCAATCAATTTACAAAGTACTGTTGTAACAAAGAAAATTATAAAGAAAAAGAACAATTTAACTGGTAGAAACACTCCTTTGGGGAAACAAGAAAAGTTATTAAAATAATAGAATCTTAAGAAGAGCTACACACCACCCAACCCACCGCACCTCAACCCCACCCAACCTCACCCCACCGATGCAGGTTTCAATTTCAGTTTACGATAAAAAGGGAAAATCAATAAGTATCAATAGAATAGAATTTGCATCTAAACTGCTTATCATGCTTAAGAGAAACTGAAGTTGAAATGTTTGAAATAATAAAGTTCCAAAGATTTATAAAGCGGTTTCTTAAACTTAACAATTATGATTGATGAAATCACCGGTATTGTTTAGAACGATTAAACAAGCAACAAGAGTAAGCTTGCAAAATTTTGTAATCTTTTCTTTATAAAGTTTTTTTTGTTATCAGTTTTGTTCCAAGAATCTCCAATTTCGGAAAATCGAGTGATCTACTTATAACTGGAAAAGAATGATCAACTTTTCTTTCCTAAACCATTTCAACGATTGGCACCGACCCTCAGATTGATTGGAAATATTAGATGGGGATGGGTGGGTCACATTCAGTTGAATAGAAATATTTATTTTTGCATAAACCACATTAATGCCTGCCCCTTTGTGTTTAAGTTTTAATGGATTAAAGACTACTTTAAGCTGAGTACTGGTAAATGGATCAAAGATTACTTAAAGCTGGGTATTGGTAAATGGATCAAAGGTTACTTTAAGCTGGGTACTAGTAAATGGATCAAAGGTTACTTTAAGCTGGGTACTGGTAAATGGATCAAAGGTTACTTTAAGCTGGGTACTGGTAAATGGATCAAAGGTTACTTTAAGCTGGGTACTGGTAAATGGATCAAAGGTTACTTTAAGCTGGGTACTGGTAAATGGATCAAAGATTACTTTAAGCTGGGTACTAGTAAATGGATCAAAAGTTACTTTAAGCTGGGTACTGGTAAATGGATCAAAGGTTACTTTAAGCTGGGTACTGGTAAATGGATCAAAGGTTACTATAAGCTGGGTACTAGTAAATGGATCAAAGGTTATTTTAAGCTTGGAACTGGTAAATGGATCAAAGATTACTTTAAGCTGGGTACTGGCAAATGGATGAAAGGTTACTTTAAGCTAGGTACTGGTAAATGGAACAAAGCTTGCAATAAGCTGGGCACTGGTAAATGGATCAAAGGTTACTTTAAGCTGGATACTGGTAAATGGAACAAAGCTTACAATAAGCTGGGCACTGGTAAATGGATCAAAGATTGCTTTAAGCTGGGTATTGGTAAATGGATCAAAGGTTACTTTAAGCTGGGTACTGGTAAATGGATCAAAGGTTATTTTAAGCTGGGTACTGGTAAATGGATCAAAGGTTACTTTAAGTTGGGTACTGGTAAATGGAACAAAGGTTACATTAAGCTGGGTACTGGTAAATCAATCAAAGGTTACTTTAAGCTGGGTAATGGTAAATGGATCAAAGGTTACTTTAAGCTGGGTACTAGTAAATGAATCAAATATTACTTTAAGCTGGGTACTGGTAAATGGATCAAAAGTTACCTTAAGCTGGGTACTGGTAAATGGATCAAAGGTTACTTTAAGCTGGGTACTGGTAAATGGATCAAAGGTTACTTTAAGCTGGGTACTGGTAAATGGATCAAAGGTCACTTTAAGCTGGGTACTGGTAAATGGATCAAACGTTACAATGTCACAAGCAGATAAAAGCAGAATGACCTGAAAGTCTAATCTCTTATTCTAAAGTGCCAGTCTTCAAGTTGGAAGTGACCTTATTTAATGTTTTTTAGAACGTAGTTTATTTCACCAAGCTTAACAGTTTGAATATTGAAACCATGTTTCATTCCGCCGAGAAACCACTTGCAGCGCCAGGGTAGGATCCGGGGCACGGGACCCCGTCGGTGACGTCGTAAAAAAATGTCGGGGAATCACGAGTTAAAAAAGAGGTACTTTAACTTTCCCCGACGAGCAATACAGTGAAAACCATTCTAAAACCCCTAACTTGCATGTCCCCAAATCATGTCTAATATGGCTCAGAAAGCTACAAATACCGCGACGAAAAATAGTGTAACTAAAATTGTTCAGGTTTTAAAACCCTAATCGGGGGAAGATATAGTCGTCATCCAATCATCGGGTGTGTCCTGGAACCAACCTGATTGGTGCACTTGACATTTGACAAGGAAACTTGAAATCTTTTGATGAAAGGAAATGGACACTTACGAGATGAACGAGAACTTTCTCGGGCTACATAATTTTGAATAGAAATAATTTAGTCAAACGTGATCATAAAATTGCTATTATTGCAAAAACACATTGCCGTATCCAGAGGAGCCTGCAATTCGCCCTCCCTAGTTCTGCCCTAAATTCCACCCTTTGATGTCAAGGAAATTGTTTTTTAAACTTTGTTTTTACATTTCTTGCTCTTTCGTGTGAGACAGGTTCCCCTCTTCATTCCCAAACGAGACTGAAATTGTAATTTTGGCTACGACAATGATACAAACAGTTACTCCCCTTTCATCCAGTCGAAGATAGGTGACTCATTTTGTAATTTTTGAAAATATAGAATACAACTGTAAAAGTTAAGATTTTCTGAATCACTTTTTACCAATGGAGCACATTTTCTGCTGTAACCTTATCTGATAAACCCCAGTATCCAATTATTACTAAACTACATTCATGGGAGTAATTTCAAAGCGTAATTTAAATAGTCATTGAAAAGCTTTTTCCAACAAAACAGTGATTTCCCAAAGATGACTCAATACAATCCTGAAGTTTTTTCCTTTTTGGCTCAACTATGAAAACAAACTTTGAGATGTCCGGAAACCCTTCAGCTAGACAACTAAAATCGCAGAAAGTGTTAAAATCCCACAACAGATTTATATACTTAAAATAGTGATGGATAGCCATAGCTTAAAACAATGTTTGATTGTAACTGCCGTTTGTTTTGGGATATTCGGGCAAATTGTCACACCGGACGTTGACCTCAATGTTGGTTTCATTTATCATGACCAAGTTGATGACCAACGAGAGTCGTCATCCAGTGCCACTATAGAAAATACCACAGAAAGCAGCCCTAACGAGCCACCCAGATGTCATGTAAGTTATGACCAACTTTCATGCGGTAATGTAATTTTCGTGCCTGGTCCACCTGGTCCGCCTGGACCCCAAGGACCACAAGGGTACCCTGGACACCCGGGAAACAATGGTCCTTCTGGTATGAATGGAATGAACGGTGAGCCTGGAGATGGTGGAGGCGAAAAGGGGCAGAAAGGAGACATGGGGCCGAGAGGACCCCGGGGAGTTTCAGGTAGGTTTAAAGTATGAGTTTCTGTATAATATGATGGGTATATACGTTATACGGGAAATATTACCAGAACTGGTCAACTACCATAAAAAATAACAAAATTCCCAACAGAATCAGCTAATAATTTGTCATCTTATATAAACTTTCAAATTTGCAGGTATATTTTTGCAATCCTTGTTTGTACTTTTGTGACGTTAGCTAAAATAGCAATTATACCTGATGCAATTATTTGTATATAGGTATGTGAAAATCCGTATACTAGCTCTTTTAATCCTCTACCAATGAAGGCAGCAACTGATCAAATTCAATACTTGTTTGACTGAAAATGTTGTTTTTCTCAGCTAATTGCATCAAATTGTAAACCTTGCATCACACCTTTTCCAAACGTTAATCAGCCACCAGCAGATCAGGCCTTATAAACTCTTAAGTTATTTTCAAAATCTGAATACTGCTCTGTTATTTAGATTATTCCTGTCATTTAACAGTTTAAATCAAAGACCAGTAGACCATTGGTCCTCTTAAATCAAAATCTGAAAGAATATAACATAAGCTTTTTAGAAATATTTTTTTCTTCAAAATATGGGCTAGAACTACATTTGTGTAAAAAAACAATACACTTTTGATTAAAACTTATAAGTTAACACATCAAGTATTCTGATACAAATTGTGACATTTTGGAAAGGGTGATATTGTTATCAAACATCTAAACGCATTGATGGTGATTTCTTTGCAACATTGGGGGACGAACCCGAATAGTGCACGCCAGCATATATATGCTTTATATAAGACTTCATTTTTTAGGGGCGACATAAGCATATTCGTCCCCCAACAAATTTATTTTGGGGCATGTCCCCCGTCACCCGGGATCGCCGCCCATGTAATGTTTATTTATTTAAATTTCAATAGTAATATCAAGTGGTGTCACCTTCTCCTGTCGGGAACAATATTTCAATCTGCTGAGGGAACAATTAGAAAGATATCGAATGTGACTTACATGTCATATGTTAGCGCACCTTTGTGGGAGTTTAGCTTTCCGTCAGGCAAATCCTGACGCCATCCTTTGTATCAAAATGGTATTTTTTTTAAAATATGGTTGATAAATAGTCCCCTGCCCTGTTCGGATCTAACCTGTTATATCCGAATATTGGAATCAATACCACCGTCACCCCAATATCTCCAATTTCCCCATTTTTGACATGTGAGGGTCACTTAAGATTGTAAGAAAGACTATTGTCTCGCCTCACCAAACACACTCAATGTCTTCCGATTAATAGTGAAAGATGAACATAAAATAGTGAACATGGAAGCTTAGTATGTGTCCGTATCTACAAGTCAAATACAAACCTAATGAAATTATATAAATGTATTTTCAACAGGTCAGAAAGGAGATATCGGTCCTCCTGGGCCCATGGGCATCCCCGGCTCACATGGACGACCCGGTCAAATTGGCCGGACCGGAAACAGCATCCGAGGAAAACCAGGAGAAATTGGACCGCGTGGTGAGCTAGGATTAACAGGTGAGTCCCACCAATATGACAGCTCTGAGATGAAAGATCATTGTTAAGTTGTTAAACAGGTACACAATGCCATCATAACATGATAACCCGCACATGCTGCAACCCCAAGGTGAGCAGTCCATGTCAGTCCGGGCACCCTATGTCAGTCTGTGCAGCTCATGTCAGTCTGAGTAAACTCATATCAGTCTGGGCCGCGCCGGTATGTCAGCAGCTCATGTTATTCTGTGCAGCCCATGTCAGCAGTCCAAGTCAGTCTGGGCAGCCCATGTCGTTCTTGGCTGTTTTGCAATCTTATTTGGTCAAAACAGTCTTTCTCCTATTGGAAATGTTGAACCCAGCCGTATAGGTAAATAGACGCATGATCAGTAGAACTATGGACGGGATTTGCATACCTGCCCACTAAAAGTGGTGGCAAAATCACACTAATATACAAAAATTACCATACAACTGAAAAAGTAGGAGGAAAATTCTCTCTCTGCACCGGATACCTCCTAATCCCGCCTATCGACAAAACTTATTTATGAGGATCCTTGTGAACAACTTCAAACCAGTCCCAGTCCGCCCCTGTCATCCGGGTTCAGGATTTTAAATGTGTGGGCGGAGTTTCTTTCATAACGTTAGCCAACATGAGAGTCACCATTTCGGATTGGGCTGACTTGATTCTGATATCTAGCCGAGTCGGGCATGATTCCCATTCATCCGACCAGTCAGCCAGTGATAAAGCTACATGCTGAAATGATATGGCTGTATGGAGAGGTCCTGATTCCTCTCTTCAATTTTCAGAAATAACGTTATCAACTGATCAAGGTCCCTTGATTCACCCACTTTGACATTAAAATTGACGGTTCCTTTTGGGGACATGGCTACGACACTGCATCTAACATATTTCACTCTCTGCCCGAATAAGACTGGTGACCCGGGAATCATGTTGTCAGCAACATGCCCAATCATGAGGACATATGTGGTTGCTATATAAAGCCAAATGTGACATGAATAAGATATTATACAGTTATATCTCTGATTTAAATTGTGCATCAAACATTTTACTTCCCTGCCCGACTAAGATCGGTGGCCAATAATCATGTTGTCAGCATGCCGAGTCGGGAGGGTATGACCTCGATATCTAGCCGAGTCGGGCATGATTTGAAAAAATCACTAATTTAAACAGCATATCTGACATTTTACATCTCTGCCTGAATACAGACCGGTGCCCAAGTATCATATTGTCAATGTCATTATCATGCCGAGTCGCAGGAGGGCATGACCCGATATCTAGTCAAAAGCCAAAAATTTGCATGAAAGACAATAAAATTAATATACTTATTTGTGATATTCATATAACCAAACATCGACTTAAAATAATAAATCAACATAATCAGATAATGGCAGAATGGGAAAGTAAATTAATGTGAATCTGAGTCCCCCATAAAACGCTGACGAAGAGAATCATCAACATTTTCACAGAGCGAACAGGCAGAATGACTGGGATGCCCAACTTGAATAAGTCGTACATGGCATGGGTTAAGATTATTAGGAGGGAGAATATTGATAATTGGATCCTGCACATAAAAGCGTAACCACTCATTTCTTTACATAATTACAAGAACAATAAGGAGGATCTTCATCTGGCATATAAGATTTCATCTTTGAAGTAGATGTCTAAAGTTCATTATGTTGGACGATTTCCGCTATCACGACAAAACATGTATTAATTCAGTTCTTATCTGTTATATGGAACGTAGATAGTGAGTGACCCTATGCGTCACATAGTATATACTTGTTAAACATGTATTCTGTGAAGATTAAACGACTTATAGTATTGTGTTTGAAATTAAGCTTCCGCGATGAGGGGATATGGCCAATATGACCCGGAACTTCTTTCTTAAAGGATTAGTGGTCATACAAGTTCGTCTGACATGAAGTTGCACGACCACTTCAAACGAAACAAAATGGCACAGACACATTTCAAAAAATGTCTTAGTTTGTGTGGTCATGTGTGTGGGCTTGTGGGGGAGGGGGATAATCTTACCGCAAGGTCTCTCTTGGTTTTTAGTTATCATACGAGGTAAAGAAATAAAACCATGCATGGACTCGAATAGTTTTTAATTCGAAAATTATCTGATCGTTTTATGACTTGGTTAATTCTAACACTGAGACATCGGAGCCTCGATCAGAGCACCATTGCGGAGCAGGTGGTCCACAATCCGCTCTTCCTAATATTACTGCGTCAATCGCATGCCCTAAGCTATGGGAAATTGGTGGTACGGCTGTGACCGTAATACAATATACATCATTTTGGGTTTTTTTTATATTTAGGTTTTGTTACCTATTTTTTGATATAGTTTTGATATAATTTCAGGCATGAAAGGGGAAAAGGGAGAACAAGGACCACGAGGAAGGAATGCATCATGTGACTGCTCCCAAAATGGCGCGTCTATACACCGGCCACATGGCAGTGAAGCAACCAACAACGCTCAACCTGCACAGACATCCCTAGGTTATTCCGCTTTCTCTGTGTCACGTCACTCAGGTCTTGTTGCCGGTGATCAACCAGCAACAATTACGTGGAATCACGTCTTCTCAAATATAGGCGGAGATTTTGTTCCAAGTACAGGAATTTTCACTTGTTCTATACCAGGTAAGCCAAACATTAAGCGACATATGAACCGTGACAGATTTTAACTCAAGTAGTGTTAAGGTAAAAGATAAGATGAAAGTGTTCGTTACGCAGTCACCAGCAACTTGATCAAACTGTCAAATGATTTTGTGATTATTTATAACATAAACACTTTTTATTCCTTTCAAAGGTTACTACTTCTTCAGTATAAACATTTACAAGTCCTCGAATGAGAATTATCCACTCGTGCAATTGACACGAAACGGTAAATATTATCACTTTTATTTCTAACTTGTACAAAGGGCTTGGCTGCTTCACTACAATTGTCCGTGATCAGGAGTGTTTTATATATCACAGTATTTGGGTGGACTCAGAGGCGGCGGAAGATGTTTGAAAGTGTGTATGTGGGAGGAAGGAGGAAGGGGGAACAGGATCTCAGGGGCATGCAACTATCGAATTTATTGGCATGTAGCACAGTTTATATGGTCAACCCTTCCCTCCCCCACCCTCGGAAAATTTCTAAACTTTTTCATTAGGTTCGAAGAATACGGTCATCCATTTTCTCTTCTTTTTTTAATTAACAGCTTCAAAAATTCAAGATATTGTGGTCCAAAATTTGGTAAAATAGAACAATTTTATTCAAATCTACAACAATAATTGCTGAATTGGAAAATGTATAGGTCATACGTCTTGAAATTGGAAGGATTTAGAGTTATAGATCATAACTGTTCATTGTATGGGAGGCCATCATTCTTTTTTGCTGTTGAGAATAACGTATGTAATTATTTTAGTATAAATTAGACCAGATAGCCCAAATTCACACAAAGTCTTCAGCGAATCAGTGGCAAGCGTTTTCTTTCTTTCTAGAACTTAAATATTACAGGCGATCCGCGAGTGAAATTTTGGGTATTTTGCTTGATATTTTTGTTGCTTTCTTCAGTCTGTCAATAAAAAGATCATTCATAATTAGGGGACGTAAATATTTCTTAAATAACACTTTTTTTTTTTTTTATCTCTGTCAGTCTGCATGCAAAGGCTGGAAGGGGCAACTTTACAACTTTACAAAGAATATGGGGAGAGAGCACGTCTGTTTATGTCATTACAATGGCTCGGGTGCAAATAAAAGGTTTTTCCCTGCACGGCCCATATCAAAGATGCCCCACTTATGAAATTTGGGGTGGCTCGCATACTTTAAAAAGACCCTATTTGAGAGAGTTTCTTAAAAATTATAAACTGGGAAAACAAAGGTGGGCGAAGGCTTTTAAGTAAGAAAAAGTCCAATATTGTCCAATATTGTCCAATATGTATAAGGCTGTTGGGGCCCAAGCTTTGTTCTAGGGAAGATTCAGAATAATGTATGCCCGCGAAGCGCGTGAAATTGAACATTTGTATTATTTTCAGTGCAAAATTGGTGTTACTTTCTTTAAAATTCAGATATATATGAAGAAAAAAGGATTTCAATGTTTAAAAGTGGACATGTTCCTTCTCTATAAAAGGCACTTGTCCTCTTTGAAAGGCCATTTTTCCCTGAGAAAAAGGGTACTTTTCCTCTAAAAGGGCACTTTTTAAACTTTTGAGAAAAGTGTGCGGGGGGCGGGGGGAGGGGTACGTCCTCTGTGCTCTCGGTTCCGCCGTCTATGGGTGAACTCTTACCTGGTTACATAAGCTATTTTATTTCATCAGTTCTTAACGACTTTTGCATATCATTATGTTTCAAGTTATTGGGGCGGACAATAGGGTCGTGTTTAAGGGATTCGGCTTCTACTTGGAATTTACTGAAATTTAGGGGCGGGGCCTCTGCAGGGGCCAAGGCCGTAGCTAGCGGGAGCATGGGAAAAATGTTTTTGTGTAGGCCCTAAAAACGGATCTATATCACTGCATTAACATTTTGCCCCCTACAGCCCTACACAATTTTGGCTGGCTAGCTACGGTCCTGTCTGGAAATTCTAAGCGACTTTCATAATTTTGTTAAACTATATTGTATGTACCAACATGTAATCAGTACGTGAATTTTCCAGAAGGAGAAACATGCCCAATACAGCTATAGTCATGGATATCATGCATGCACCCCCACCACACACACCCTACATGCCCCATACAGTTATTGACATGGATATTATGCATGCATCCACTCCCTACATGCCCCATACAGCTATTGGCATAGATATTATGCATGCATCCCTTCCCTACATGCCCCATACAGCTATAGACATGGATATTATGCATGCATCCCCTCTCTATATGCCCCATACAGCTATAGACATGGATAGTATGCATGCATCCCCTCCATACATGCCACATACTGCTATAGACATGGATATTATGCATGCATCCCCTCCCTACATGCCCCATACAGCTATAGGCATGAATATTATGCATGCATCCCCTCCCTACATGCCCTATACAGGTATAGGCATGGATATTATGCATGTATTCCCTCCCTACATGCCCCATACAGCTATAGGCATAGATATTATGCATGCATCCCTCCCTACACGCCCCATACAGCTATAGGCATGGATAGTATGCATGTATTCCCTCCCTACATGCCCCATACAGCTACAGGCATGGATAATATGCATGCATCCCTCCCTACATGCCCCATACAGCTATATGCATAGATATTATGCATGCATCCCTCCCTACATGCCCCATACAGCTATAGGCGTGGATATTATGCAGTCATCCCCTCCCTACATGCCCCATACAACTATTGGCATATCACTGCTTTATATCCATTATTCCCTTAATCAAAATTAAGGAAGGAGGGGGGAGGGGGTAGTCTGGTGATCACTGACTTTAATGTAGGACGGAATTTTAAGTAAAATACATTAAAGCAGCGAATTCGGAACGAAAACAATATTGGAAAGGCTGAAATGGACAATGATTTTTGTTGTAGCCAGAGGCCTTAGCGAGTCTAAAGGGCGTGGGGTCCAGGACCCGTTTATGGGCCCGTATTTTCTACATCTCCAAAGATTTGGTATTAAACCTGGCTGTCTACCTGGTGAAAACTGTCCTTTATACTGTTGTACATGCAATCACGTTATCTAATGCATACAAGCATAGCCCTTTAAGGGCCAGTGTTAGAAGTAAATTTTGCCCCCAGTAAATTTTGGCCTCCCGGCCTTTATTTCCTAAGAAATTTGGGCCCCCAGACAATTAAGCCGTAGCCATCCAGTAAATTTGGTCCCCTTCATAGTAAGAAGGGTCCACTAGGAAATTTGGGCCCTGATCCTTCTTTCTTAGGAAATTTCGGCCCTGGCGCTTCTTTCTTAGGAAATTTGGAGACGACAACTTGTCCCCCTTTTGCAACAAAAAAGCCCTTCTTCTTCCTTCACAGTAAATCTCACTGCCATTTTTCGTAAAGCACGCTTTTTTCTTTAATGTATCCCGATGGGTACTGCCCAGATCGAAGAAAAGTTTCTATCACTTTTTCACCAAAGAGTTTACTGGAAGCCATTTTCTGTTCGTGGGCAAATTCTACGAGTACAACGGCGCTGTATTCCGTACATAAATATTTTTAACTTCGGTTTGAGCTTATCACTTCAGTACATGCAATTAATTGAAGGAACCGTACAGAAACACACCAGTAAAATTACCTAGTAAAATCAGTCAGGAGGGGATCAAATTCACTAGACATTACTTAGGAAATAAGGACCATGGGCCTAAATTTACGGGTGGCAAAATTTACTATCACACCGGTCCGGTCATGGCCGTAGACTTCATACCAAATAAACCCTAATAATAAGGAGAGAATAAGGCTCAATTGCAAATACATTGTTTGTTTTTTCAACTCTGTTTTACAATGCTACGATTTTTATGTGGCCAAACAATGAAAGAGTTTTGACACTAGAAAAGCAAATACAATTTTACTCCAGACTTCCACATTTAATCCACTTCCTGCCCACTACTTTGGTTCTATCAGAAAGTTCTTCTGGTTCAAAGAATGTAATGTCTGAATGTTTTGACGCAAACGTCAGGATGTCCGCAGTTCTTATACGACTTGCAAAACATCTACTTCCGCAACATCCACAATTGGGTTCCTTGTTTCACTTCACTGACCAGAAAAATCTTTATTCTGACACGTTTTATTCACCTCTTTCTATACTGGTAGTGCCCAACAAATAATGTGAATTAGACTTTGAATGTTGGTTTGTATATTTTTCATGCTTTTACTTCCTCCAACTTTGAAAAATAATCACGCAGAATTAACTTTTACATTTTTTGCAGAATATATCAAAATCATTAGCTGATTAGTTTGATATAACGTTTGTGATTATTCTAAAATGTGCAATTTAATGTATCAAAAATGGCACATTTTCAGCATGTACTCAAGCAATACTCTGATACTAGATCTACCGTATCCTGAGAACCACGACATAAAAGCCATGACTCTGGTGCAGCATCTCCTAGCTGCCTCATATCACGCGGGTCTCCTTCTTTTCCATTGAAGTTCTGGTTGGTCTATTTCTAGAGTATTTGCAGATTTGGTTGCATTTTTTCTGTACAGGTTGAATCGTTCATAAACTATCATCTTTTCTAGTACTATTATCATGGTCAGCTTTGCATTCACCGGCTGGTCATAAATGTGTGCTGCAGAGTTCTTAATCATCTCACAGTTTCTCGAACAAGGGCTTCCAATTGTCGATCACGCTGCCCTGACGGTTCATTGTGTTGGGCACAACACGATGGACCTGGCTGGCGTTTTCCAACATGGAATTACGCTTTGGTGAATATTTCAACAGTTTTGAAAAACACATAATTGGATTGAAAATGTATTCTTCAGTAATAATCAACTGGAAATTAAGAAATTTACCCATAATTTATAACGCAATTATAACATAGGTACATTAAGAGAGAACTATAATCGACAAAATTATTGGTGGGGCATATGACCCACCCGTTCCGGCGCCCTTGAGTGGAAGTGATTTTATAACACCTTTATGTTCCTTTTCGATATTAAATGTTCAATTTTTTTTTTTAAAGTATGCTGCGCAGTATCTAAAGTCCACGTTACCAATCTGTAACCAGTAATATTGTGTTATCCTTTCTCTTTACTAGATGAAGTTCAAATCTCCGTGATTGATTACGATTTAAGTGACAGTGAGGATTCGTCAAGCAATTCCGTTATCTTGGAACTTGCAAGAGGCGACCAAATTAAGCTAATACTATATACAGGACGGGAGCTGCATAGTGGCTACTACAGATTTACAACCTTCTCTGGAACATTACTTCATGCTACAGGAGTGTAGTATAAATACTATATACATATTCCCACTATAGAAATTAGAGCATTATAGTGTTTCTTTAAAAAAAGCCCCCAAAACCTTTGGCAGTTTGGGCTTTGACAATTTGGTGACCACAATTTACCGTGCATAAGTCGACGATTTCGGAAGATGTAATGTTTATATGCATGGAACAAAGAATAGGTCTACAGAGCAGAGACCAATCCACGCAGGCTACGAGGGAGGTGGATAACCTAAAAGTTATGAATTTACTGGAAAGTTTACAATACAATCGTATTAATTATAACCCTTTCCTTTCGTTTACTTATTCTGATTATTTTCTTTTTGGTTTTGGAGACAAACAATTAAAGTGTTGTGATAAGAAAAATGTTTTTGAGAAAAATAGAAATATTTACTGATGACCGCGTGTTTACATCAAGCGCAATGTTTTTTCTCTTTCCAAACGTTTGTTCTTGAAAAAAAAAGTTTTCGAAGGGAAAGAAAAACGTTTTGCTTTGGGAGAAAATCTTTATGATTAGGGTTAGATTAGGGTAAGGATTAATCCTAACTCTTATAACCCTAACCCTAGTCAGTGGACATGTAAATGCTTGAATTTAACACAACTTTGTCTTTCTCCAAAACATTTTTTTTTCCGTTCTATAAACCTTTTTTTTTTTTTTTTTCTCCTCTCTAAAACTTTATTTTAATGGCTCTAATGGGCCGTGCTTTTTACTCTCTGTGAAATATGAAATAGATAAGCTGCCCTTTCACCTCGTAATTTGAATCTATGTACGCGGCCTGTATAATATCTGTACGTGGCCTATATAATATCTGTGCGCGGCCTACATAATATCTGTGCGCGGCCTACATAATATCTGTACGCGGCCTATATAATATCTGTACGCGGCCTGTATAATATATGTACACGGCCTATATGATATATGTACGCGGCCTACATAATATCTGTACGCGGCCTACATAATATCTGTACGCGGCCTAAATAATAACTGTACGCGGCCTGTATAATATCTGTACGCGGCCTATATAATATCTGTACGCGGCCTATATAATATCTGTACGCGGCCTATATAATATCTGTACGCGGCCTATATAATATCTGTGCGCGGCCTGTATAATATCTGTATGTCAGTATGTGGTCCATTGTATTTTAAATCCCTACTACATCTTCCAGCGGTAATTGTAACTGTGCGTGAGTTGGTGACACGCGTACACTGCCACTCCCCCTGTTTAGTGATCTCTTATCTGCTTATGCTATTGCACCACTTCTGTTACCTATATTTCAGTTTTCCGTGGTTTGTTCAGCTGGTTGTCAATCACTGACAATGGGCATATTTTCATAAATCCAATTCTTAATTCTTAAGATAGATTCCAAAAGTTTAAATCACATTTGTCTACTAAATGGTATACATTTCCCAAAATTTTAAAGCCCCTGTTTAACGTTTTAACGGTTCGTTAATTCTTCTGCTACTGGTATGATTAGTGAGAGTAGGGTGGTTGAAGAAGTCTTCTAGTTGGAGCATACAAGCTTGTCACACTGGTGTAGGTAGACTTGTTTGCATGGTGGGGGTGGAAGGGGGGGGGGCGTGGAGTGGAACCACGACATGTTCAATTTACAGCGTAGGCTGTCTGCCAACTCGAGTCATTTTCCTTAACTATTCCCGATCTATAAATTTACTTCAAGCTCTATCCAGATACATGTGTGCAGCCAAGAACTAAAGAAGGTAAGATCCTCTCCGTACCTCCCCTCACCCCCACTTCCCTTATATCTTTGTTCAGGCCTATGAGATTTAATCACCCGATTGTTGTGCCTAATAGCCTATACAAGTCGCAGGTTCAATATATGGTAAATAAAGTCGTAATCAACAGATTGAAAGGTTTATAAAGCTGTAAAGAAGAATTCGTGTGAGCGACCGAACTCTTTTTTATGCATGTACCCTTCAACAATTATTTGCTATCTAGCAATCTGGTAATTGTAGTTTGTTGAAAACCACGAGGCGGTTTTTAGGAAAACTTTAGGAACTTTGCAATCAATGGCATTCATTTTCATTTAAACTTACCTTTACCCTCCAGAACCCCATCCAGACCCCAGAACCCCCAGAACCCCAGACCCCCACACACCTGCCCATCCGAACTTGACGATAAGCGCCCGGGCGCTTACCAAAATAAGGATAGTGCCACTTTTTACTGCCTAACATTCCTATTGAGCGCTCATGCTCGGAATTCAATTACAATATTGGCCTACTGTTCGAATTGTACTACACTAGCACCAGTGGTTGGTGGCATGGGGGAATCTTCTCCCCATAAAGCTTTTTGAGAGGGCGCCGAATGCTCATAGGGGCGCAAAAATTGGCATGACAATATATTTGTATATATTTTTTATCATAAACTTCTGCAAATTGTATCATTAACAAAACAAATGTTGTAAATGTTTTCTCTCAAAGCTTCATTCTTACATCCAAAACATGAAAATCATCCCTCACATATTATAGTCAATGGGATCTATACATTAAAACATTCGTTCGAAAATCTGTATTCTTTTTAACTATCTTTAATGTGGACTGGTGGAATTGACACGATTTTAAGCAATTTTCTGCTCCGGTGAAAACGCTAAGCATTCTGGGGCTTGGGCGCCTATTAGGACGTCGACCCTGGATTTGACACAATATTATGCAATTTTCTGCTATCCAAATCGCGAGAAATGCAGGGTTTCCGTGGGCTTTTCACTTGATTTGACACAATTTTAAACACATTTTTTGCTATCAAAATCACGTATTGGGCTTCCAGCGCCCCTACCTGCAGCTTCGCTCCTTATAATTGATGTGTTTCAAATCATTTTTCTGCAATAAAAATCACGGGAAACGTAGGGCTTCTGGGGACTTCGCCTCCTGGGTCCCCAAACTAGCATGCTACAAAATTCAGTTAAAGAAGGCCCTCCAAGTATCATTTTGGCCTCCAATACTGAAGGTCCAACGAATGTATTTTTTCTCAGTGCACATCTTTTCTTCGGTAAGTCTTCAATTTTCGGGAAATTTCTTTCATTTTCGGGAAGTTTTCTTCAATTTTGGGGACATTTGATCCAATTTTTGGAAAGTTTACTTAAATTTTCGTTAAATTTGCTTCAATTTTCGGGAAATTTCCTTTATTTGGGGAAATTTCCGTAAAATGAATTTATTTTCGTAAATTTGCTTCATTTTTTCGTGAAATTTAGTTCATTTTGGGGACATTTTCAATTCAATTTTCAAAAAATTCTTATCATTTTTTGTTAAATTTGCTTAAATTTTCAGGAAATTTTCTAAAATTTCCATCATTTTCGTGAAATTTGCTTCGATTCTCGGGAAATTATACCACGAAAATCTTTGCTCCCTGCATGGACCTCTACCAGGACGTTGCCCCTATTTTGATTTTAAGTAATTTCTTAAACAGTGGCATCTAAACGGTGCTACCAATTTAGATCTATTTGCCCAACGATTTACTTTTCATAACAACATTTTTTTTGGGGGAGGGGACGCCCAAAAACCCTTTCCCCCAGTAAGACATGACCCACCACACCACTGACTAGCACTAGCATAACACATAATTATATGCAATATAACTGGTTTTAGCCCTACATAACCACCACAAAACCATCATCGCGTCATGATGTTAAAAGTACTTTTAAAGTCTTGTACAAGGCCTCTAGCAGTCTAGAATATCACAAAACAAAACAAAAGAGATGTATCATATTGAATATATGTAAATAGTTAACGCATTTATCATTTATTGATGTTGTGATATGTTATCAGTCAAAAAATGTTGGGTGAACACTTGCTAGTACATGGGTGCTTATTACGTACGGTATACGACAAAAAACATATTAAGGCAAGTTGTGATGGCCCACTTGTGTTGGAGCCCTTGGCCCCTAGGGCCCTAAATCCGGCATTAGTAATTTATCGACTTGGATATCTTTTATTATATCAAATAATCACAAGTTTTCACTGTCGTCACTAGGCCTTAGGCTGTTAGGCCTGATCGGTAATAACAAAGCAACAAACGTTTTAAAGTAAGATATCCGAGCTAAAAAATTAATGCCATAAGTGAATTTTTTAAACCACTTTTCCTTTTTCAACTTTTATTTGAAATGGGGACAGAACAAAGGCGTAGGAAGTGAGGACAGGGGAAGAACTCCTCCCTCCAACCGACCCCCCACCCACCCTCTTCTTTCTTCGGTGACGGATTTCACCTTCCCGGCTGCATGCTTTCTTCCCGGTTGGGAGGTGGTGAAATTGGGATATTATTAGGATAAAATTGAAAAATGAGGCATATTTTCCCAAAAATTTTCCCCCAAATTTGCCATGAATTCCTGATAATTGGCAAAAATTTCCCAAAATTGAAGAACAATTTCCGAAAATGAAGGAAATTTTCCGAAAATGAAGGCAATTTTCCGGATATTGAAAGGGATTTCCCGATTAGCATCAATTTTTGCCATGGAAACTTAAATAATGTACCAATGTAATTTTTCCACTTGTAAATGGGAATTTTGTTTTGTTTTGCTCCCCCTGAGAGGTAACCTACCCCTGGGTAGCTGGAAGAGAAGTTCCTTCACGTATTTGTATCCAGGAATCTGTTTCGCAGAAAGAATTGCACAGCTCCTGGTGTAATTTAGCAGGCAAAGAAGTAATACAAATTTTACCTTTAGCAAAAATGTTTGGAAAATGGAAAGATAAAACTGAAATAATTTGAAGAAATAACTCGAGCTGTAAAATTACAGGAACAGTTTGTTCTTTATTTAATCTCTGGTTTAGCATTGTCGCCCTCTTTATTCAGCAACGCTAAAACTTATAAGGCCAAACTCAACATGCCGAACGGAAGGAGACAGTTTTCTTGTCGAGTTTGTAGATCTTTACAGCCAAACTACAAATGCCCAGCATGTGGTATACCATAGTAAGTGTATATATGAAGTCACGATTATATATTGCGTGCAAAAAATATAGCTATAAGATTATTTCCTCAAGGCAAAAGTTGTGACTGAGAAGCAGTTGAAATAAACCGTATTTTGTATGCCTAGGCTTATAGTGGTTGCGCTAAAGTGGGAGCTCCTAGTGAATACGCGTACACAATACCCAAATAGATGTACACAATACCCAAATAGAGCAGATCTCTAAATCTACCGATTTAGGTATGTACCCATGTCCATTGAAAAAGTTGCATCACACATTAATCAAAAATCAATGGGATTTAACGTCTCCAAAAAAAGTTTACACATTCTTCTAGTACAGTGGTAGGCCTAGCCTTTTTTTATGCCTAGGCCTTGGGCCTACTTCAGTTTGTTTCCAGTTGCAGTTGTAAAAATTGGAGAGAAACAACAACGATAAATGGTCAAAATTAGAAGGAAAGAAAACAAATCTCAGTTTTTTTCATAATTGTGAAACGCTTTTAACAATACATCATGTAACTAACGTTAATACCAGCGCCTGTGCATGCACATATCAAATGTATTACGCCTCGTAAAGTCGCAACTGCAGGGAAGACATAGTTGTCACCCGCTTTCGTCTCAGCCACTCCTCTCACTCACTCCCATCTCTTATCCGGCTCCCCTGCCCCTCTCTGCCCCACTTGCAACATCAATCTCTCCATCAAGCATACTTTCTTAACCTGTCCCCTATACCAGAACTCCAGATCTCTTTTCTTCTCACTCTCAGACCAACATGTATTCAAAAACAATTCTTCCTCAAACATCATCTTCCTCTTCAACAACAACCTCTTCCACCACATATAATCTCCTCCCCTTCTATACCTAACCTTACACACCCCTTGAACAGATTGAAAATAAATGGAGTACTCTACAGAAGCAAAAGTGTTGTTAGAAGCAAAAGTGACAACAAGGAAGTTGAACAAATTTTGCAACTTGTTGTACCACTGGAACTGAGTATTTCAACAACTGCATGACATGTCTGGCTGGCTATTTTGGAGCAGATAGAACATTCAAACACGTGCAGAAAAAATTTGATTGGCCACAAATGTTTGCAGATATTCAAGAGAGATGTAAAAGTTGCGTTTCAAACTCTCAGGAATGGAAACTGTTTTGGTAATGTACCACTGCAAAAACAGCAGCCAAGGCACTATGGAGACACTGTTTTCAATTATATGGTTGTCCAGGAAGACTACTGAGTGATCAAGGACCAAACTTTGAGGCAAAAACAGTCAAGGAACTTTGCAACATCTATGGCATCACAAATGTCATACCACACCCTACCACCCTGCTGGTAATGGACAGTAAAAGAATGAACAGAACACTTCTTAACTTTAATACTGGAAACCTTACCACCAGAACAGAAACATAAATGGCCAGAGCACCTTCAAGAAGTCATCCATGCATAAAATAGCACAGTTCGTGCATCAACTGGGTATACTCCATTCTCTCTGATGTTTGGCCGGCATGCTCATCTACCTGTAGATTTTATGATGGAAGAGAAAGGCAAAAACCAAGAAATGAAAACACAAGAAGTCAATGACAAATGTGTACAAGAACATCACAAGATATGCCAGTGCCTTCAATCATGCTAAAGAGAACTTAGAAAAGGTAGCACAAAGACAGAAGAAATCAACCAATCAGAGATTGAAGGTACACCCACTTATCCCAGGAGAGGGATTGCTGATAAGAAATAGAACAATCAGAGGAAGATGCAAGATTGGGGATAAATGGGAAGAAGATGTTTACATTGTTAAAGACCAACGAAATGCAGATATACCAGTGTATGTTCTGATACTAGAAAATGGCAGAGGAACAGAAAGAGTAATCCACAGGAATGAACTAAAACTATGCACAATCCCAGAAGTGCAACCAAATGAACTTGAATCCAACAATGTCATTCTGAAAGAAAAGGAGAACGTTATTGTTCAACCATTGTATGTGATGAAATGAAAGCTAACAGAAAGGAAAGTACAGTACCACAACAAGACATGGGTGAGGACATTTCCAATACTGTGAATGAAGAGGACAATAACAATCAAATTCAAGATGAAGAACTTAAAATTTGACGATCAGAAGGACAAAACAAAAGGAATCCACCTATGAGATTTGGAGTACAGATAATTGCAGAAGACAGTGTGCTCTCTGACCTTGGTTGGGTCTAATTATAGTTCATTTTTTTGGTTCGCATGCGAACCTATGTAATGGCGATTTCGGCCATGCACAATTTTTCCAAAGATTTCTTCATAAATGTTAAAGTCTTTGAGAATTCCTCAGAAAATGTTAAAGTTTTTTCAGAGTTCCTCTAAAAAACTTACTGTCAGATATCCTTATGAAAGGTTAGAATTTCCTTACAAAATGTTAAAGTTTTTCAGGGACACTTTTAAGACGGATTAAAGACTAGTTTCCCAATAAAAAGTCTTTAAAACATTTGATATTTCCTTAGAAGATATCTGTAAAATGATTTAATTTTCCAATATTTTTCAGAGATCCTCAAGCGTCTCTCTTTTAGCACTGGAGATTTACATCCTTAAAATTGATTAAAATATTTGGGCACCAATGGTTGTATCAGGCATGATTATTAAACTCCGCCTTTATTATTGTGGTCATTTCCATAAAGTTAGTACAGTATATGAACTGACCAAACGTTTGATTTAGTATGCTCATTCAGGGAGTGTGACAGGATGTGACTGCATATGGACATAGGGAGGGATGCCATGTGGGGCATGGATGGGGGCCAAGCAGGACATATGATATAACATATTCCATGTGGTATACACCAAGGGCTATATCAGGCATAATTATTTGACTCCGCCTTTTTTTCTTATTCAACAGGTCATTTGCATATAAGTTATGATATGAACTGACACTTTCATACATAGTATGTTCAATCAGGGACTGTGATAGCTAGGATGAGACTACTTACAGAGCCTATGGGATGTCATGTGGAACATGGGGTGGGATGCCATATGGGACATGGGGTGGGATGTCATATGGGACATGGTGGGATGCCATATGGGACATGGGGTGGGATGCCATATGGGACATGGGGTGGAGTGCCATATGGGACATGGGGTGGGATGCCATATGGGACATGGGGTGGGATGCCATGGGTTGAGATCTCATGTGGGACATGGGATGTCATGTGAGACAAGTGGTGGGATGCCATGTGGAACATGGGGTGGGATGCCATGTGGGACATGGGGTGGGATGCCATGTGGGACATGGGGTGGGATGCCATGAGTAACACAAGAGTGTGACATAGGTTAGGAAGCCATGTGTGACATAAAGTAGGATGTCATTGGGAGGGATACCAAGTGGAACATGGTGGATCCAATGTGGAATAAAGGTGGGGTGCTATGTGGGACATCAGGTGGGAAGCCACTAATGCAGGACATTCGGTGGGATGCCATGGGGGACATAGGAAGAGATGCCATGTGGGACACGGAGGGATGCCATGTGAGATATAGGGAGGGATGTCATGTGGTATATATCTAATATATGGTTGGATTATTGTGGGACATACATACAGGATGGGATTCATGTGGGACATAGGATGGGATGCCATGTGGATCATAGGGTGGGATGCCATGTGGGACATATGGTGGAATGCTATGTGGGACTTATGGTGGAATGCCATGTGAGACATACTGTATGGTGGAATGCCATGTGGGAGATATGGTGGAATGCCATGTGGGAGATATGGTGGAATGCCATGTGGGAGATATGGTGGAATGCCATGTTGGAGATATAGTGGAATGCAATGTGGGACAAGTCATGGGATGTCATGTGGGACATTGGGTGGGATGTCATTTGGCACATGGGATGGGATGTCATTTGGCATATGGGATGGGATCCATGTGGGACATGGGGTGGGATGCCATGTGGGTCATAGGATGGGATGCCATGTGGGACATAGTGGAATGCCACATGGGACAAGGGATGGGATGTCATGTGGGACATGTGGTGGGAGATATGGTGGAAAGCCCTGTGGGACAAAGGATGGGATGGGGTGGGATGCCATGTAGGACATGGGATACCATGCGGGACATGGGATGCCATGCGCGGACATGGATGCCATGCGGGACATGGGATGCCATGCGGGACATGGGATGCCATGCGGACATGGGATGCCATGCGGGATATGGGATGCCATGCGGGATGGGGATGCCATGCGACATGGGATGCCATGCGACATGGATGCCATGCGGGACATGGGATGCCATGCGGGACATGGGATGCCATGCGGGACATGGATGCCATGCGGACATGGATGCCATGCGGGACATGGGATGCCATGTGGGACATGGCATGCCATGCGGACATGGCATGCCATGCGGACATGGCATGCCATGACATGGGATGCCATGGAATTGGGATGCCATGCGGGAATTGGGATGCCATGCGGGAATTGGGATGCCATGCGGGAATTGGGATGCCATGCGGGAATTGGGATGCCATGCGGTAATTGGGATGCCATGCGGAAATTGGGATGCCATGCGGAAATTGGGATGCCATGCGGAAATTGGGATGCCATGCGGGAATTGGGATGCCATGCGGGAGTTGGGTTGCCATGCGGGACATGGGATACCATATGGGACATGGGATGCCATGTGGGACTTAGTGTTGGCAAGGTTATATGATATGGGTGTCAATTTGCATGGGCATGTGAACCATGACTGTATTTACCATTCTAGTTTTAAATTAACCAATGAATGATTTTACCTTCTTTTTTTCCCTCCTTTTTTTTGATACTTCAGTGCAGGCTTACTATACATTTCCTTAGTGTAGCTTTAGACCTAGGTTTATATAAATATGTACATATTTGAGTTTTAAAAGACTAGAGAGACACGGGGGAAACATTTTGTGATTTACGAACATATTTTGAAAAACTGGAGCGGCAAAGGGAAAATTTGTGAATTACTTCACATGAAAATTGTTGTAACCATGGTGATTATATGAAGGAATTTGAAGTACTGAACCAAATGATGAGAAGGTATACCTCCCTGGTGGGTGGACTTGTATTAATTAAAGTTTCTGATCTCGACGGTAATAGTTGAATGCCATGGACGTAGAGCGCCATTTGGGGGTGATGAATTTCCTTTCATGCTTGCTGTCTAAGCCAAGGCAGACCTGTATTATTGGTCTGGCCTATTACCTATTAGGGTAGGTCAAAATTTTAACCTCTGTCGTATTATAATAATTTGTTTAAAAGGATCATTTTTATTGCATTTGAAAAAGGCTGAGGGCCAGAGAGGATCTTTATCCAACCAGGCCTTCAGGTGGTAATGAGTGTAGCTTTTCTTAGACTTCCAGAAAAGTCTGTGTTTCAGGTGGGAAGAGTGTACTTTGTGAATACTTGCATAATTAACATAGGCCTAGGCATATACTAATGTTAATAATGTAGGGCAGTAGTATTAGCATTAGAATACGTAGGCTTGTACTGAAGCATTACAATTTTCCCTGCACTTATGTTGCAACTTAAACATTTACTTGTATTTAAGTGGCGTCCGGTATCGCACATCCTCAAGAAAATGTCAAGAAATAATTTTAAAAGAACTCATGAATAAAATCCAAGGATCTGTTTGTCTGTGTCAGTTGTAAACATTCATCATGTTTGGACGCGTTGTTTCTATGGTTGTTCTCATGTGATACTATTATGCCACATGTTTTTACAGTATGAGAGACTGTGTGTGTGAAGCGTGCGTGTTCGTATGCAAGTGTGCGTGATGTGCATGAAGAGTCAGTTTTAAGCATTAAAATAGGTTTAAATTTAAGTTTGATTTATTATGATTTTAAAAACCAGAATTCCAGATCTCTTCTCTCCTCATTCTCCTTAATCTCGAACCTATTCAAAAACAATTCTTCCTCAAACATCATCAACTTCCTCCGCAACAACAACCTCTTTCACCACATATAATCTTCTCCCCCTTTCTACACCTAACCTTACACACCCCTTTCTTTTCACCTAAATTTTTCTCCCACATTCAGCTTTTCCCCTTTATCTCCCTTACAAACCTTCCATCTCCTCACTATCGTAAATCTTACACCATTATTTATTAACACTCTCTTGACACATATGACTCTGACTGTCGCGGTGCCGGTAAACATCAACAAGCCAAACCTTTAAAAACTGTTTTACAGTAAATTGAAGAGATAAGATGGAGATACAATTGTTAGTGGACTGGTTGGCGATTGTATGTTGTGTTGAATGAATTTGGATTGATTGAAAGATAAAGGTGAGGTTATTTTTATATAATACTGGCCAGTATTTAGTACTAGTATTCTAAAGAAATCCAAATTCTATAGTTCAACAGAATGTTTACGCAGTCTACATATACTTTCTGTTCAGGCTCGTGCTAAGTACAAAATTCTCCTTCTTGTCTACAAGTGTCTCAACAACTTAGCCCCTTCATATCTGTCTGACTTACTCCATGTTAAAACATCCTCCTATGCCACTAGGTCTTCTGCCGCCCTCATTCTTAATGTTCCCTTTACCCAAAAGAAATTGTTTGCTGACCGCTCGTTTAGTATTGCTGGACCCACACTCTGGAATGGCCTCCCTATTAATGTTAGAAATACAGCCACCCTCCCAATGTTTAAGAAGGCTTTGAAAACCCATTTATTTACTCAGTATTTTTCGTAATTATATTTTTACTCGTACTTCACATATCTTTTTATGTTTATTTACGATTCTTTGTAGCACTTAAGTTGTTTATTTATATTATAGTTATTTTTGTAAAGCGCCATTGAGTGCATCGTTTTGCAATAATGTGCGCTATATAAGTTTTCTTACCATAACCATAACTGTGCATTTAGCCTTTTCTTTTACTTTAATATATTTTGTTTGTGAATAACATTTTACACTGTTCTGTGTCTTCTTAATTCTGTAATTGCTCTCCTATGAGTCACCATACTCTCAGGAGAGAAAGCCAGTGTATGAAAGAACCTCTCCTGTTACACATAGTGGGCGGGGCTTCATATGATTTTGCTGAAAAGAGCTTGTAAACACAGTATCTCAAAATGGTAAACTCGATTCATGTCATATTTGGTACACAGATAGCCCATGGTCCGTAGATGTGCCCATTATAATGTTATGTATATTAATGAGTAGGCAGGGCTTAATTTAAAAACTTGAAATTGTTTTGGTGGTGATATCATGCATATTTAATGAGCAGGTGGGACTTGATAAAAAAAGTCTTGAAATGCTCTTATTTTGACAATCACATGACTGTTTTGTTTCATATTTGTTACAATAATGATGATTTAGCTATTGTTTATGTGTTCATTATATAAAAAAATGTTGACTTTCATTAATATGCATAGTGGGCGGGGCTAAATATGACTTTGTAAACAAAATGCACAAGTAAACGTAGTATCTCCAAAACTGAACTGGATTCACATCATTTGTGGTACACAGATAGGTCATGTTAATGTGAAAGTGCTAAATGATGTAAACACCATACACTCTCATGAATGGTATATCGGATTTATGTCATATGTCGTACACAAATGGGTTATGGTCTGTATATATGCTCTATTGTGGTAGTTATCTCATGAATATTACCGAGTAGGTGGGGCTTACTGAAAATTTCTTGAAATAGGATAAATGAGCAACCATTTTTGCATCATACTTGCTATAATAATGTTTTAAATCATTGTGCAAATGCTAATGTTGTCAACATTTTTATCAATCTGTATGGTGGGTGTGGCTTATGATAAAATATCATGGAACAAATATTTCATGATATGCATGACATGACAGTTAATGCAAATTTTGCAAATCGATCAGCTTATGAAAAAAAAAATACATTGGAACCACAACACTTGTTGGTTCTGGTTTTATTTGCAATGACGAACAGTGAAAATACAACATCAATTTTCATTAAAGGTCTGCAAATTATTGAGGAGGATAAAACCCCCTTCCCACCACACCCTCCCCTCCCCCACCCCACACTGCTTCTGACGGCACATTTTGATGCATTTTTGGTTCTGATGCGATAGCATTTAGAACCTATACGGTCATGATGGTATGTGTGTGTATATGTATGTGACATAGATAGCCCATGGTCCATAGATGTACCCTATTGTTTTTGCTGGTGATGTCATGCATATTAATAAGTAGGTATGGCTTAATGTAAAAATCTTGACATGTTCATATTTTAACAGCCACATGTCTGTTTTGTTTCATATTTGGTATGATTACGATGTTAGCTGGTTTACATGTTCATGATGTCAAAATATTGAATGTCATTAATATGCATAGTGGGCGGGGCTTAAACATAGCCCATGCTTTGTAGATGTGCCCTATTGTTTTTGGTGTTGATGTCATACATATTAATGAGTGGGTAGGGCTTAATATAAAAATCTTAAAATGCTCTTAATTTGACAATCATGTGCATGTCTGTTTTGTTTCATGTTTGTTATAATAATGATGTTATCTAGATATCTATGATAATGTTGTTGATTATTGTGCACATGTTGTCAACAGGTGCTATTTTATTGATCTGCATGGTGGGTGTGACTTATAAATAAATATCATGGAACAAATATTTCATGACATGCAATTACTTGACAGTTAATACAAAACTTAGAAATCAATCAGCATATGAAAAATGCATCGGAAGCACAAAAGCTTTTAGTTCTGCTTTATTATTCAAATCAAATTAAATGAAACGATTTACAGTTGATCAGCAACAAATCTGAAATTTGGGGTGAAAATACCCTTCCAACAATATGTTGATGGTCATTTAGCCATTTATTAATTAGTTATTTCAATGAATTTGATAGAGGCTACGAACATGGCTTTCTGAATAACTTCATATTTTCCTCGATTAGGCACCTAAGGAGGAAAGTGTTTGAACATACTTTTGCATGGAATGGATTGTTAAGGATGCAAGAGTAATAAGAATCAATTTTTCAACAAATTTGATATTTTTTTATGCAGCCCAAGTGATGGCTATTTCAAGTGTTGTCTATTTGTCTTGTTGCAGCAACTCCTCTTTGGTGGGTCATAAACCTCCTCCAATGGGATCTTAGCTCCAACAGGGCACAGGAGGAAGAAGAAGCACTTTGTGTTTGTCTGTCAAGGGTCTGTGAAGATAACACCCACTTTGTTTTTTTCTAGTTGATTACCTGCAAATTTTAATTTTTTACTTGACCTGAGACTTCTGAGTCACCTTGAGTCTCTATTTACCAGCCCCTTATATCCTTGACCAGTTATTACAAACTATACTGAAAATTGTTGATGAACTTTTTATTTGTGACTTTCATTCTAGCATACAAATTAGTCCAATGGGTACTTATTGCAGGTTATGTCATTTTCCTTTTCTGTTCTCTTTATAGTTGCTGTGTAAAATGCTTCAAGACACATAAAATTGAAAAAGGATTGGAAAAGTGCATACCAAACAGTAACAACCAATTCATGAGAAAAGACACAAGGAGAAAGAGGAGATATAGAGAATTCAGAGGCGGCAAGGGTAAGACTCAGAAAGAACAATTTCCGTGGCAATCAGAAGGATTGATTGGCAGCAACCAGTAAAAGCTTTCAACCTAATTGACTGAATTGTCTTTCCTGGAATATGTTTATTGAATTCCTATTACTTTAGTTGTGATAACCATAATTGTGCTCAAAATTAATTCTTTTGCAATTTTGATCTTGCAGGAAATAACAACCCAACATGGAGTGATATTGACGAGACAGAAGATAGAGTTGATCCATTAAAGCTTGAATTGTTGAGTAAGTTTTATTCATTCCTAAATATCCATTAAATTTTAACTTTTCCTGTGTCATACTGCATGTAATATATGTTTCCTATTTTGTCATTGCATCGAGAATTTATGTTCTAAGTACAGATTTTAGTTTAGATTTTTATCTTCAATCACACAGAACTGATAATTCCAAAATTCAAAGATATTGTTCTGAATGTAAAAGTTCTGTTAATTATTAGATTTGCATTTTCATCATGTGTTATGTACATGTCAGGGAAAGATGAGGACCCATCTTTGGATGATACAGTTTTTTGGTACCGATCCCTATAGCAAAAGGAACCTATGTAGTCATGCTGGCTTGTGTATGGGTGTATGTGTGTGTCTATGACAAAAGATTGTAAACATGATATCTCAAGAACCATGTGGGGTTTTATGCCATACTTGGTATATGGATGTGTTGTAGTCTGTAAATGATCCATATTGTTTTTAGCTGGACTATTCAAAGATTAGTAGAGCTATTCCACTACCCTTGGCGTCGGCTGCCAGTTAAAGGTTTTGTTAAAGTTTTCTTTGTTTGTTGGCTGAAGATTTTGGATGAGTTTGTTATGATAATGACATTCCTGACTGACATGAATAGTTTTGGGATAAATGAAAAAAAATATTTTAAAAAATTCTTCACCTCAAAGAATTTTTAATAAGAAGTCTTGGGTATATATATATATATATATATATATATATATATATATATATATATATATATATATATATATATATATATATATATATATATATATATATATATATATATATATATATATATATATATATATATATATATATATATTATATATATATATATATATAATATAAAAGTGTTCTTAGATAGATAGATCTAAATACATATATATATATGAATTTTAAATTATATATGTATATATATATATATATATATATATATATATATTATATATATATATATATTATATATATATATATATATTATATATATATATATATTTATAAATATAAACAATAAGTAGAATGTGGGGTAGAAGATGATATGATGATAAAGTGGCTGTAGGAATAAGGATTAGGATGGGATTTCATGAGAGACATGGTGGAATTGTATGCAGGGCAGGATGTTGGCCAGAATGCATTGGCATGTTGGACAGGGTGGGTTTGCATGTAGAAAACAGGATGGGTTGGCATGTGGAGCAGGGTGGGTTGGGATATGTGGAACAGGGTGGGTCGACATGTGGGACAGGATGGAATCGCATGTGGGACATGTGGTGGGCCCAGGGGTGTCATCTGGATTTCAGTTGTGATGACATGTGGGTCATGCATGTGGTGGAATGACATACATCATCTGGTTTTTAGGTGCAACTACATTTAGTACAGGCATGGGATGACATTTGGGACAGGCTGGGAAGGAATGTGGGACAGGCTGGAATGTGCATTATTAGTGGTGAGGGGATTTGTATCGTTTCCAATGTCTAGTTTGTCATTCGTTAAGCAATATTGTTTCGCATAATTTTGCTTTAACTTTATTGTACATTTTTTATGCTGCTTGACTCAGCTTGACACACATATTTTCTTAAATTAGAAGTTGTTTTGCAATCCAGAATGTAGTTCTGAGAATGTGTAGGGGTTGGGGGAGGGTACAGCTTGGAAAAGGGGTTTAATGACATTCTTTCATTGACATTGGCAAGTCAGTGCCTCTCCTTTGTTGTTCAATTGATAAAACTATTAGAGGTGTTATGGTTATAAAGAGAGCTAGCTTTTATATGTTTCTGAGTTACTTGGTGATGGTAACCTTGAGCTTTTGTTGTCCTAAAATATCTGGGAATATTTGAAGCTTGTAGTAAAATGTGAAAATTAACAAAGCAAATGAAAATGTAAGTGCACCTTTCAAGGCTCAAGTAATTTGAAATCATCAGCCCCTGCTGCCCTAATTCTGTATAATTTTCCCCTCAATAAGCTCATTCTCTATACTAGCTTTGACAGTTTTTGTTTTTGTTGGTGCTGATGTCATGAATATTATTTAGTAGGTGGGGCTAAATTTAAAATTATGTTAATAAGCTTGCAAACATGATAACTCAAGATTATTGAGGTGGAGGTTATGCCATATTTGCTATATGGATGTGTTGTGGTCTGTAGATGGTTCCTATTGTTTAGGGTGCTGATATCATGAATATTAATGAGAGGGTCGGACTAAATGTAAAATTATGTTAATGCTCATATTTCCACAAACCCATGTCAGATTTCAATCAACCTTAGTATGATGCTGTTGGTAAAAGCAAGGATGATACAGGATCCCATAGAATAGTGACTTCATCATTATTCATATCAGGCGGGGCTAAATATGATTTTTTAATGGTTTTTGTTAGGCCCTGTTGTGCTTGTGGTCTAAAACTTAAGGCAAAATCCTTCACACTTAAAAACAAAATACACAACAACTACACCTTCCAGTATAATAAATAAGGTAAACATGTAAGAACACAACACTTAAAGAAATATGATTTAAAAAAAATTAAATGCTTTCAATCTAAAATAATCATCGGAACCATGCAGGATTTCTCTCCTAGTTTTAATTTGCAGTTGACTTCTTTTGAGTAATTTTGAAAGATTGTCAGGGACTGCGGAGCAATTTTTGAAGTGGTGGGGGGCTGAAGAGGTAAATGGCAAAAATAAAAGTGTCATCACATTCATATGCCTACCAATCATATTGGTTGGTAGGTATGGGAATAGGAAGTGTAACCTCATGGGTGGGGAGGGTAAATTAAGTTCCATCACTGATGTTGTTGCTAATTGGACATTCTTAAATTTTGGGGAAATTTTATTCCTTTTTGGGCACTTTTTTAAATATTTTGGTGAATTGTGTGTCAATTATAAGGAAAATTTTGGTCATTTTTGTACAAATTTCTTTGATTTTGGGGCACTTTCCTCCGAATTCATCAACAATTTTCGGGAAATTTCGTTCATTTTTAGAGAATTTTCTTGTATTTTATGGAAATGTCAGTTTTAGGAAATTTGTAGACAAATTTGACCATAATTTCAAATAATTTTTCCAAATTTTTCTTCCATTTTATCTTCATTTTTCAAGAATTTTCTTCGATTTTAAAAAAATTCATTCAAGTATGACAATTTTTGGGAATTTCTTTCTTTGTAAGACAATTTTATTTGATTTTGAAGAAAAATTTGTAAATTTTTGGGAAATTTGACTATTTTATCAAATAATTTTACAAATTTTGTATTTTAATTTTATTAGTTTACCAATTGTTTTAATTTTACTATTTGAATAATTTCCCAATTTCCGGGCAGTTTCCATAACATTTCGATGAACTGTTTGTCAATTTTTGGGAAATTTTGCTCAATTTTGTTAATTTTCAGGAATTTTGTTCATTTGTTGACAATTTTCTTCTATTTTGAAAGAAAATTTGTTAATTTTTGGGAAATTTATTGACATATTTTACTTTCAAACTTTTACCACATTTATATCTAATTTTACTGGTTTACCAATTGTTTCAATTTTATGTTAATAATTTCCAAATTTTACTTCCCAAATGGGAAAATTAGAAAGCTGAAATTCTCTGAGGCCATATTATTTTATTTTGACCAAGCAAAAAGTGTGTGTGTGGGGGAAGGGAGGAGGATGAAGATATTTATAACAGTTTGAATTACTTGGGATGGATGTGTAGAGATTGCAATTTGTACATGTGATGTATTACAGCATGACCTTGTTTTTTTATGTAAATACTTGCTTTGTTATGATCTATCATAATTCTTTAAAGAAGTGCAGCAAATTTGGACCAAAATATTTTGAGCCTTTACCACCATACCTAGTCAAATTCAGATAGGAGAACACTTTCCGATAACTATTAGTCACCAAGATTTAGAAAATACACTTTTACAAATAACATCAAGATTTGAGCTGTCTGCTTAGTCAAACATCACAAGTTCAGCAAAATGAAAAATTAGTCAGCTGATAAGTCATATCTCAAAAATATAGTGCTATTTCTAAACCTCACAAATAGATATGTGATGATTTGAAACCTTGTTCAACCAATTTAGAAATTGCTGTGTCCTTAACCTTTTCTATGTTAATGAAAATCTTGTCATAGATGCTTGACCAACAAGACTGCTAAGTTTGGTTGGAGTCAGTTAAAATTTTCTTGTTTTCATCAGAAACATCTGAAGAAGTAAAAGAGAAGCTGTGTAATCCTCATTTGAGGCAGATTCTGTCATTCATGGACACGGCAAACAACAAAGAGAGATTCATGGAGAACGCCATGCAGGAGCCAATTTTTGTGGAGTTTGCAGATGCATGTCTTAAGGTGATCGATGAGCAGCCTGACAAAGATGAAGAAGTGAAGAGCATCAGCAGTCACAGCAGCCATGATGATCCGGAGATTGAGGTGCAAGAGTTTGACCTTTTACAGTTCTGAATCATTCCTTTGTTTCAACAATTTATTACAGGATGCTGAAATTATCTGATACATGCAGAGATTAGATTACATTTCTGCAGTTTGATGGTTTACACAGATGATTATAATTACAATCATGAAGGTATCCAAAAGGTGGTTAAGGGAACACAAAGAGTACTGGGCAGCTGCTCAGTATATCTGTTTGGAATAATGTCAAGTTTGAACTCCGTCTGAAGGATCTGGATGCACCTTTGATTGCATTTGTATGTTTACATAATCAGCTGATACATACGAACCTCACAAGATATTGTGGCATCCCAATTGTAAAGCTCATAAGCTCCTTACCAGGTTCTGGATATAAGGATGAGGACAATATGGTTTAGAAGTCGGTTGTTACTTTTACATGAATAATGTTTAATAGGATTACTTTAGTTGTCAATCACATAAACAAAATAGTGCTGTACAAATTTTGGTATCTTATTCCATTCAAGAAAAAATTTCACTTTTACAGATGTCAAAATTTTGTAAAAAATATTTTGTGCTGAAATAATTTCATGGAGTAATAGTATATTGTTAGTATTGTTAGATACCAAATAGTTCACACAAGTTTGGCTGTGAACCAGATTACTGTATCTCCATTATTTAATAATATTTTTGAACATTTCATATCTTGTCCTGTATCGTTTGTGGACCGGGTTGACCAGTAAACTTTTACTTTAAGCTTGATTTAACTTTGTCAGCCATTCCTCCTTTCAAAATCAACCCTTCCTTACAAGGTGTGTCATTTGAGGAAATTTCCAGTTTTTAAACAGAAGTGGGTTTTCATTACTTCTGCCAATGAAGTTAGACAGCTTGTTTTCACCCGAAGTTTAATGTTTTGTGATCAACCTAACTCAAGGACTTTGATTGGTTGGATTTGATTCAAATTAGTGTGTAGTTTTGGTAAATTTTAAGTGATTTGAAATTTGGGACATATTGGAAGCGTGGAAAGAAAAAATTGAATGGGAGGGGGTTGTTTAGGTCAACATCAGTCAAGACTTGCTTGAAATTTCAATGGTTTCAAACCAGAAAACCAAAGGTTGTGAGATTCCAATGCAGAATATGAATTTAAATTTGAACTATTTTATAATAAATGCAATGACAACCAAATAATTTATAGTATCACAAGAATGGAATTTCACATTTAATTAAATTCAACCATTTGTATACTATTAATGTGTATACTACTAACGTGTTTGCCAACAAAAATTATTTCAAATATAAAACAAAACAGACATGTGGCTGTTGAAATATGAGCATTTCAACATTAAGTCCCACCTACTCATACTGTATGCATGAAATCGGCACCAAAAACATTAGGGAACATCTGCGGACCATGGGCTATTTGTGTACCACATATGAACAGAACTCCATGTATAGTTCTTTAGATACTGTGTTTACAAGCTCTTTTTCTGCAACAATTGCCATTGCACCCTTACAATCCATCACGTTCTCCTTGCTTGCCCCCTGTACAATCTTCCCAGAGCTTCCCTCGCTCCCCACAACTCAATTGCTGAGTTCTTCCAGAAAAACCCTCCAGATACAATTATCTCCTTCCTTCATCATGCTTCCCTCTACAACCAAATTTAATTCTCCTCTTCCACCCCCTCTCTCTACTTTTTTTTTTTTTTCACCCATGCACCTCCTCTCTTGATCACAGCTTTTGACTTTTTGTTCTTGAATTTCTCTCATTCCCCCCCCCCGTTTTCTTTCCTTTCTACCTCTAGAATGATCTAACCTCTCAGGTACAATTTGACCCTCATTGTTGTGGTGCGGTTAAGCCCTCATCAAACAACAAGCTCTTTTCTACAAAATCATCTTAAGCCCTGCCCAATATGAATATTAATGAACTTTAACATTTTAGTACCATGAACATGTACACACTAGCTAACAACATAATTACACCAAATATAAAACAAAACAGATATGCGGTTGTTAGAATATGAGCATTTTATAATTTAAATAATAAGCCCCGCCTACTCATCTCATTATGCATGACATCACCACCAAAAACAATACGGCCATCTGTGGACCATGGGCTATTTGTGTGCATATATGAACTGAATCCCATGTATAGTTCTTGAGATACTGTGTTTCCAAGCTCTTTTCAACAAAATCATGTTAAGTCCTGTCCACTATGCATATTAATTAAATTCAACATTTTTGCACTATGAACATGTAGACACCAGAGCTAACAACATTATTACACTAAATATGAAACAAAACAGACATGTGGTTATTAAAATATGAACATTTTAACATTAAGCCTTGCCTACTCATTACGGACCATGTGCTACATGTGTACCACATATGACTTTAATCCAGTTTATGGTTCTTGAGATATGTATTACGAGCTAGCGTCACACACATACATACACACACATACACAATGACTGCACATACACACACACGCCATCATAACCACATAGTTTCCTGATGCTGATCACATTGGAACAAAAATCAAACCAATTGGAAGAGGTGGCATGAAAGGAACTCTAACAATGAATGCTTTACCTGAATAAAACAAAATAATGATATGACCTTGGAAGAAATTAGTCAGCAGGTAGATACCTTTGAATGTTTAGAATCCAAATGAGTAATACAGATCAAAAGTGAGAAAAAGATTCTAAGCTTGGTGGGCCTAGGACTTTTAAGGGTGATTATATTAGGGATGGAAAATGAGCTCTAAAAATATCAGGCATTTTTGTCGATGGGGCAAAGGTATACATTCTATAGGTTGCTAAAATCCTAGTTCACCATGTTATGTTGTGGTGTAGCTTAAAATGGGACATACCCCTATAGGGGGATTCCCCTATAGGGGGATTCCCCTATAGAGATTACCTATAGGAGAGTACCTATAGGGATTCCCTTTATAGGGGATTCCCCTATAGGGGGATTTCCCTATAGGGGGATTTCCCCTATAGGGGGATTTTCCCTGAGATATACAATTTACTTGACTGGACCATAATACCCTTTTCAGAAAACTTGGGGAATACCAACCTGGAACTATTCTTAACTTCAACATAAGAGTGCTAATGAAGTCTTCAGGGAATTATTGCCAAAGGACCAAAGATTTTCTTCAGTGTTTTTTTTTTTTCATTTACAGAAATTAACATTTAGGTCACTCGTCAAGTATTAAAATTCATGTCATAGTTTAACACATATTGATTAGGGAATTCAGTCATTTTGGTTCCAGTTAGAGAAATGGAATTATATTCTTCCTCTTGAGAGTAAACTCTTTTTGCAAAAGTCCGACTCCAACCATAGGTGTGATTGTCATGTGAAGACACTTAGCAATGACCGAGTCATATATTTTATTCTTGTGAGAAGTATACATGCATTAGGAGATTAAGTAAAGATATATTAAGCCTAAGTAATTAGTGATCCCCTCTCTGCTTTAGACTCTCAATTCAGTTCCCCATCATTTATTGCATCCTTTCTATTCATTGGGAGGTATTTCTTGTTATGTTCCCTTTCTTCAAGTTACTTAATCAAAATTTCCGTGATTTGCAGGGAAAAAATAGTTTAGTGATGATTGATACAATGATGTATTTCTGTCTGTCTTTGTATTTCCCTAACCTCCATCTCAGAGCTATTTTTTCTGTGTATGTGAAGCTATGGAAATAAAAGATGCTTTTTATACCAAATAACTGTTTCTATTGTAATTAATTTGTCACATGCAGCCATGCATACTGAATCGTCAACTCTGATCGCAAGTTTGCTTGAAAAGTGAACAGCAAAATCACCACCTTGCCATTTTGCATACTAAAATTTAATGTAACAATAGGGTAAAACACTCGTGCCCTGAAAAATATTCTATTCACGTTTCTGATACAAACTTGATCAACTTTAACAAAGCTGAACATTATAACAATTTCTTGGACTTACTGTATTACTCTCGGAAATGAATAGGACCACACCCACCTTTTCACCATGACATTGATCTTGGCCAAGGATCTCTGGACAGTAATACCAGTCATGCATCATTTTGAGATCAGAAACCGTGATTAATGAAACATCTAGTCCAACAAATGTGGAATTGTGCCTTGTATGATATAAGCATGAAATGCAGTATGGAAAGGTCTTTCCTAAAAAAGATGTTTAGCTATAGTGCTATTACGAATTACTCCTTTTAGCAAAATGGTGGTCATTTTTTACATGGCAACCACCAGGAGCTATTTTGTCACCCACATTTGGAAAGCATTTGCATGATACATGCATGAAGCTTGGCACACACTATGGAAAGGTCCTTAATGCAATCATATACACTACCCAGCCTGAAGTGCAGTCAAGTTAACTATAAAGTGTTTTGTGTTCCGTGTAACCAGTCAAATTATGGTATATATAATAATATAATTAATTTATATAGCGTTTTTAGTAAACGTTTATTAAAAAACACTTTACAAAAAATAATAAACTAGAATAACAAGAATAAAAGATACATTTAATGCCCAGCCAAAGAAATCAACACTTAAATACAACTTAAATTAGTAGGTTTTCAACGCTCTTAGAAATTGTATGTTTATGTGATTGTCAATATTGCATATATCACTAAGAAGTTGATTCCACCAAAGAAGACCCACCTGTGCAAATGCCCTCCCCCCAAGTGTTGTGTTATATGGTTGGAGCATGGAGCTAGAATGATGAACGATTGCAGAGGTTCTGTGTAGGTCTTTTACAAACAATGAGTTCCCTAAGACACTGGGGAGCTTTACCATGGATGCAATAGAAGACTGAAGAACTAAAACTTCGTACTAGATACGCATGTTGACAGGGTGCCAATGAAGGGAGTATAAGATAGGTGTGACATGATCATATTTCTGGGTCTTTTTTACTATTCTTGTCGCAACATTTTGAAGATACTGAATGAGGTTAGATGGCATACCAGCACGAAGGGAGTTGCAATAGTCAATAGGAGTATATACAAGTGCATGAATGAGTTGATTCTTCACTTAATATGGATCTGATTCTGTTAACATTGTAAAGATTGTAAAAGGCTGATCTCCATTTTTTAATCACATGTGATTTCATATTCAGATTACAATTGAGCCATGCTCCCACGTCACAAACACAGGCAACAGCCTTTATAAGACCACCAACCAGAACTGTTTCAATCTTTAGTTTTTTCAGTTGTTGATGGGTACCAAAGAAAATGATTTCGGCCTTATCATTATTCATTTTCAACTTTATACCTAATTATCCAATTTTGTACATCAGCAATACACCTTTCCATTTGGTCAATAGCTAATGCTTCAGACATCTCATCAATTATCTTAAAGCTAAGTATTAATCTATGGTCATCCGCATACCCAGCAACCATTGGTGCATGCTCCTTGACAATGTCAAAAATGGATGCAGCATAGAGAGTGAAATGGATAGGTCCACAGCATGACCCCTATGGAACTATGGAACAGAAAAGTTGATAGATGTTTCGTCAGATAATTGGTCTTTTATAATGACTTTTTGTTTGCAGTCTGAAATGTATGACTTCAACCATTTAAGTGCTGTCATTTATGCCAAACTGACTTTGAGCATGATGTACTGTGTCGAACGCGGCACTCAAATCTAACATCACAACTAAAGATATCATTTGCTTATCCATTGCCATTAGCAGTTCAGACTTAAAAGCAGAGGAGAGCCGTCTCAGTGTGGTTGGCTCAGTGTGCTAATTGGTATACAGGCAACAGATTATTTTGATTAACTTACAGAAAAATCTTTGGTGATTGTGCATTTTCTGTGGCTGGGCCAAAAGAATGGAATAGATTAACGGCCGAGATAAAATGTATAACCTCTTTCCCCTTTTCAAGATGAAACTCACCTTTTTTCGCGTAGCATTTGAATGATTACTCTGCTTGACTGTTGCTTTTATTTTGATTGTGGATTGCCACTGATTATAGTTAGTACTGTAGAAGTGAGCGCTATATAAATAGCACCTGTATATATTAAGGTAACTGTTTACTGAGCCGCTACTGCTTTTTCTGTAATTTTTGAAATCTGTTTCTGAACCTTCTTTCTTTATAAGTGGCATAATCATGGAAGTCTTTTTGTTTATTCATCTGTTACAAGTGGTAAGAAAATGTCCACCGATTGTTTTACCAAGCTAGTTGGTGCTGGGTCTAATACACACTGCTTGTTTTTGGCATCTCTGATTAGCTTAGCTATTTCACACTCATCCAGAGGTTGAAAAGCAGATAGCTCTGGTGTTTCCCTGGAACAATTATCACACACTGAAATGGAGGCAGCGTAATAATAATATTAATAATAAAATATAAATAAAATTAATAATAATAATACTAAAGTCTAAATCATCACGTATTTAGATTATTTTGTCTACAAAGAAAGAATTAAATGAATTTGCCAGTGACTTTTTGTTTTCAGATTTTGGTAGAGGATTTGATTTTGTTCTCTTCAAGAGGCCATGTACTATGGAATAAAGTCACTTTTGGTTTTTACCAGCCAACTCGTATTTTACTATTGTAATAATTACTCCGAGCTTTGTTAAACTCAATGACATACAAGTTCCTAAGATGTTTGTAATGCTGCAAATTTGTCTCTGAGGCCTAGGGTATTCGTTTGTACTGCCTCTCTGCTTTCCTCAGCAACCATTTCTGTTCTCGGTGTTTGTCTAAGTACCATGGGAGAGTTGGTCTTACTGAAAAATTCTGTTCTTTCATTGGTGCGAATTTTATCAACGGTAGAGCTTAATGAAGCGTTAAAGACCTTCACCAGTTCATCGATATCACTGGTTGCATCAACATCAGCAAGTTGTTCACAGAGATGCTGCCCGAACTCATTTGTGATAATACCTGCAATTTTCCTACTCTTTATTTTTTCAACAGTGAACTCTGGTTTTTCCACTCAAAGTTTAAAGATAATAGCATAGTGGTCTGACAGAAGGCTGTGGGTACTAGGCATGTAAGGAAAATGGGATCTGTCTTCTCTACTAAGAAATAAGACAAGAGTAGTATTGCCTGATGTGTGCGTGGGGGACACCACATGTTAGGAAGTCATAAGAATTGATGACATTCAACCAATGATTCAAAAAATCATCAAAGTTACCAATAAAATCATGAACTGTGTAATTGTTCTGTGCTGAATATAAACTACTACTACCTTCAGGTACATGGTAAGAAGGTTTGACTTGGTGGAGAGATCTATGCTGAGGATTGTCACTACACCATATTGGACAAAAGCTGGGAATGCGGAGAACTGTGTGGATGTGTACAGGCAATAACCCAGTCTGCAAACCCATTGTAAGCAAGATGCACCAAAAACTAATTTCTATTAATGCTATTTTTACAAAAAATACACTACAAAGACGCTCCATAATATAAAAATGTATTTGTTGCTAAATGGTCTCAAATATAAGCTATACAGTAACATTTTTCTCATTTCCTCTTGTAAAGTTTCTTGCCGAAATGAAAATTGTAAGTTGATAATGACACAAATAATGATTTCCTTTTTATCTTTCATTAAGTTTGACGAAACAGCCTTATACAAAAACCATTCAGCTGCAATCAAACATGGTTTGAAATGGAAATAAGCAGACTGAACATTTATTTTCCCAACAGTTCTTTTTGCTACTCCCATTCTTGTGAAATTTGAACCCTATGTCATACTTCGATCTTTCTAGCTTTTATGTTATTATTTCTACTCACTACATTTTCATGTATGTTCAGGATCTAAACAATTCATAAATAAAAACTGAAGTTTCTAGTCATGTACAACTTTGTTTTCTTCTGAAATTAATTCAATATAAACAAGCTTGTCAGACCTTTAAGAGATCTCACAACAGGTTCATTTTAGTGAGCCACCACCTCAATCAATACAATGCTATGCAATATTATGCAACATTACCAAAACAACAAACTTTTACTTCTTATGGCTGCCAACTTCTCTCCTTGTAGACATGAAAATCGTGACCGCAATGTACAACAGTTTTAGCTGTGCTGTAATTGATCAAAATGACACAACTGGTTCCCAGTTACCACTGGTGTGAAATAAGGCTGCCCAATGCCAGGTTTCCTGTTCCTACTTGTCATAGACTGGGTGATGAGGAGAACAATGCAGAATGGTGAGACAGGAATTCGATGGAAGTTCACATCCAAACTTGGTGACCTAGACTTTGCAGATGACATTGCTCTCCTATCATCTACCAAACGGCATATGCAAAGAAAGACCAATAGGCTAGCAGAAGAGGCTAAAAGAACCAGATTAAAATTTAACACACAGAAGTGCAAGATCATGAAATTCAATACAAGAAGCAACGACAACATTACAGTAAAGGAGACATTGTTGACAACGTAGAAAAATTCATCTGCCTGAGAGCTACAGTGGCCAAAGAGGGAGGAGGATCGAGTGATATGCACAATACATTACAGAAAGTAAGAAGTATATTCGTGAGACTCAAAAAGGTATGGAGCTCAAGCAGTATTAGCAATAATACAAAGATTAAGCTGTACAAAACCCTAGTAAATCCTGTTCTCCTGTACGGAAGCGAAACCTGGAAAATGAATAAAGGTGACGAAAAATGTATTGACATTTTTCAACACAAATGCCTATGAAGAATCTTTAACATAAGATGGCAACAGAAAATTTCAAACAAGGAAGTACTACAGAGCTGATATCCAACTCCTCAGCGATGATGTCAGACAAAGGAAATGGAAATTCATTGGTCACATATAAGGCACGAACAAAACGACGACTGTGTGACAGCTCAAACATGGGCACCTGATGGAAAACGTAAAAGAGGGAGACCCAAAACAATTTAGAGAACCGTTGAAAAGGAAAGAAACAAGGCAGGGTGGAAAACATGGAACGAAACCAAGATTGCCTGCAGGACTGAGTGGAAACATTGTGTGGAGGCCTTATGTGCCACTTGGCACGAAGCACCTAGGTAAGGAAAGACATAAAAAACTTCATCCTCCGTATTATAGTCCGGTGGCTAAGGTCCAAATTTGGCTCATATCTATACACGTTGGATTAAAGAACCAAAGTTTGTACATTTAATGTTTAGGTCCTATAGAAAAATTCTAGAGAGGGGTTGCCCAGTTTTTGAAGTCTATATCAGGAGCAATTCAAGGTCAAAGGCCAGCATGGAGTCAAAATTTAAAAATGGCCCAATTCTGTTGACAAATATATCAAATTACTCAGCTGGTCATAAGGAATTTAAAAATGTTAGCTTGCTATATCTGTGACCTTCAAATATCTTGCTATGGTCAGAAATATGCTAAAGGTCATCAAACTTTCGATTGTAGCTGATGCACTGCAATTTTAGACATGGCAATTAAAATTTTGAGCATTGAATGTTTTGTTGTGGAGACTATATCATAACAACATTTTTTGTAAAGTTCTGGTTCGGTGCAACATTTACACTGAGTTCCGGCCGGAACAAGAACTTAGAAAAATCTTAAGTTCTGTCCAGAACCAAGTTCCGGTGCATCCGGTATGTAAATTCGACCAACGATCCTAAGATATTTCAAATATTACGCACACTAATTTCAGAGGCGTAATACATCTTATTTGTGTATGTGCATGTATATGCGCTGGTTTTACATGCTATTGTTCAGAGCGTTTCACGAATTTAAACAAACTCAGAAAAAATTGTGATCTTTTTTGTGTTCCTTTGAATTTTGACCACTTATCGTTGTTTTCTCTTGAACTTTTGAAGCGCAACTGGGAACAAACTGAAGTGTGTTTGATTTTTCAGTGAGAAGGGGGTTGGTTTTCATATCGAAAATAAATGCTCCCTAAAAAATCTGGGAACTATTTTTGGAGACATGTTTAATCCCATTGACTTTTGTTTAGTGTGTGCGTAACTTTTTCAATGGACATGGACACATACCCAAATCGGTAGATTTGGAGATCTGCTCTATTTGGGTGTGTGGACTCGTACTAGGTTAATGTAGATATGTCAGTGGACACATAACTTAATTGTCAAAAATAAACGCACTCCACTTTCCCCCATGCAAACACCACTTGTGTATGGTTACAGTCAAAGCTAGATGGATGATTCAAGTAAAAAGTTGAACAATTTTCCAACATTGTGTGTGCAGCAGGCATAATAGGCTGTAAAATATTTTGATTTTGAAGAAATTAATTCCCCACTTCTCATTCTGACAATTATCTTCTACATACACAATATGATTTGAAGATTCTACTACAATTGTATTCCAAACTGTATAAGTAAGTGAGGACCACTTATGCAACTCTTCTCCTCTCAAAAAGGTAATCATATGTAATAATATCAGTAACTTGTCTGCTGGAAAGTTCTTCTGGATTGCCCTTTCTGCTGGGAATTACCTACATGTTACATGATTTATGGTTTCATATTTCTTAAAATAGTTATTAATGCTACCCATAACATAAAATATAACTGTCATTTATTGAAGGATTCCAACTCTAGCTTCACTGACCAGGAGCAGCAAGACTTTTGTCCATGAACTTCCTCTTAACGAAGCACATCCACCACTTGCTGGGCCTGTTGGTTTGGGGGTCAAACACCTTCTCCACCAGTCGTAGCCCTGTCTCTTGTCGGATTTGAGTGAGGTATGATCTGGTTTGGTCTGTTAGGAGATGGAACAGAAATAATGCCACCTGGTCACAAATTTACAACAAAAGTTTAAAGAAATAACAAAAATGATAAAGACTGCCTCTCAAAAATAGGTTGAATTTTTTAATTGGCAGTTATTTCATTCTTAGTCAAACATTAAGTTGTGATGTTACATAGGAAGTTGATTTTCAATTCAGTTTCTGATAAAATTCCACCATAGTTTTGAGATTACAGCATTTTGAGATTACAGGCATTTTGAGATTACGGCATTTTGAGATTACAGGCATTTTGAGATTACAGGCATTTTGAGATTACGGCATTTTGAGATTACAGGCATTTTGAGATTACAGGCATTTTGAAATTACAGGCATTTTGAGATTACGGCATTTTGAGATTACAGGCATTTTGAGATTACAGGCATTTTGAGATTACAGGCATTTTGAGATTACAGGCATTTTGAGATTACGGCATTTTGAGATTACAGGCATTTTGAGATTACGGCATTTTGAGATTACAGGCTTTTTGAGATTACAGGCATTTTGAGATTACAGGCATTTTGAGATTACAGGCATTTTGAGATTACGGCATTTTGAGATTACAGGCATTTTGAGATTACAGGCATTTTGAGATTACAGGCATTTTGAGATTACAGGCATTTTGAGATTACGGTATTTTGAGATTACGGCATTTTGAGATTACAGGCATTTTGAGATTACAGCATTTTGAGATTACAGGCATTTTGAGATTACAGGCATTTTGAGATTACAGGCATTTTGAGATTACAGGTATTTTGAGATCTAGAGGCATTACCTGAATCTGCCAAAATCTGGATTTTACATCCTTTTTAATAATGGGGTGTTAATTAGCAAAATTTTAGGCAAATATATGAATGCACATACATGTCTATTTTCCAATGAAACCCTGTTTTTAATTATGTACCACGATGCTATAAAGGGAGCGGAGGCGATTCTTGTTTTACTCGGAAATGTATGCTCCTTATACTATGAAGCAGAGGAAAAAAGTTCTGTAGCTGTCTAAATACCTTTAATAATAAGTCCTTCCCACCTTCTCTCACACAGTACTTTATTAATGCAATTCCTTGAACAAACTTACCTGCTTCATTGCTGTCCGTTGCTTTACGGTACAGAGCATTCAAGGAAAGCCTGATTGTCCTGGAATGTCAAAATTAGTGATCGCGAGCGTATTCAGCTCTTTTTTACTCTCTTCTTTGCTCCCTGCCTGTGGAAATCAACAAAAGAAAACTTGTGATTTCTGTGCAAAATATGGATAAATAGAGGGTATGGTATCAAGAAAACAAAATTTTACTTAAAATGAATTATAAAGTTTTGAATTATTGTAATCAAAATGGGTTGATAAGTTCCATGCATGTGGAGTTTTAATTATTTTCGTATTATTAAATTCAGCAGCATTCAATAAGAAACTGCAGTGGTGAGAGGCAGATGGAGGCTTTCAATTTCTTTAATGACCATGCAAATACATGCATACAAGAATCTCTTCCACTACAACATGAATGAACCTTGAAATATAACTATATAATATCTACTGCCATTTAAATGTTTGATGATCAATTGAAAAAAACAAATGTTTTGGAAGGAGAGCTATTTCTCTTAGAACATTTAAACAACAAAAATGACATGCACAATGCCCTGACATAGCCATGAGTGCCAAGCATGGGGAGGGTAGAAGGTGCATATACCACTGTGTCATAAACGAAAAAATACAGTGTAGCTTTTATCTGCTGCCCCGCCATCATGAATGAAACCCTAAATGCACACCAAGCAAGTCTGTTACAGCATTATGAATGAAACCCTAAATGCACACCAAGCAAGCCTGTTACAGCATTATGAATGAAACCCTAAATGCACACCAAGCAAGCCTGTTACAGCATTATGAATGAAACCCTAAATGCAAACCAAGCAAGCCTGTTACAGCATAATGAATGAAACCCTAAATGCACATTAAGCAAGCCTGTTACAGCATTATGAATGAAACCCTAAATGCACACCAAGCAAGCCTGTTACAGCATAATGAATGAAACCCTAAATGCACACCAAGCAAGCCTGTTACAGCATTATGAATGAAACCCTAAATGCACACCAAGCAAGCCTGTTACAGCATAATGAATGAAACCCTAAATGCACACCAAGCAAGCCTGTTACAGCATTATGAATGAAACCCTAAATGCACATTAAGCAAGCCTGTTACAGCATTATGAATGAAACCCTAAATGCACACCAAGCAAGCCTCTTACAGCATAATGAATGAAACCCTAAATGCACACCAAGCAAGCCTGTTACAGCATTATGAATGAAACCCTAAATGCACACCAAGCAAGCCTGTTACAGCATTATGAATGAAACCCTAAATGCACACTAAGCAAGCCTGTTACAGCATTATGAATGAAACCCTAAATGCACACCAAGCAAGCCTCTTACAGCATTATGAATGAAACCCTAATTGCACACCAAGCAAGTCTGTTACAGCATTATGAATGAAACCCTAAATGCACACCAAGCAAACCTGTTACAGCATTATGAATGAAACCCTAAATGCCCACCAAGCAAGCCTGTTACAGCATTATGAATGAAACCCTAAATGCACACCAAGCAAGCCTGTTACAGCATTATGAATGAAACCCTAAATGCACACCAAGCAAGCCTGTTACAGCATTATGAATGAAACCCTAAATGCACACCAAGCAAGCCTGTTACAGCATTATGAATGAAACCCTAAATGCACACCAAGCAAGCCTGTTACAGCATTATAAATGAAACCCTAAATGCCCACCAAGCAAGCCTGTTACAGCATTATGAATGAAACCCTAAATGCACACCAAGCAAGCCTGTCACAGCATTTATAACCACAATCAGGTCTCAAAAAATTACTTTTTGCTTGCCTGTCATAGCACATTTTTTCAGATCTGCTTATCCATCTCAGTGCCCTGAATTTTTTTAATTGGCACACATCGGATTTTAAGTTGCTAGGCATGAATGCTGCATGCAAGAGATTGCCCACTCATAAAGTTGTAGATGTCCCTAGTACCTGGGCAGGTAATAAGTCAAGCCCTGACTACATAAGTCAAGCCCTAACCACATAAGTCAAGCCTTGACCACATAAGTCAAGCCCTGACCACATAAGTCAAGCCCTGACCACAATTTGTCTTCCCCTCAAAACCATTAAAACACATTCATGTCCTTGGTCACATCGCTTCTTTACAGGTTGTAGTAGGAACAATAACAATCCTGAACTGATGGTTTGGTTTGGTTTGTTGATGTTTAATGCCAACATGACAGTCAGAGTCAAATGTGCCAAGAGGGTTAGAAGGTGCTAGAATGGGTTGGAGATGAGTGGGAGAGGGAATAGGAAGGAGAGAAAAAAAGGACGAAAAGAAAGGTGCACAAAGGTTAAAAAAAGAGAGGGATAGGATGGAAGGGTAGAAAAAAGGAGGGAGTGTGGGTAAGGATTAGATCAGGTGGAATAAGTTGCTATTGCGGAGGAAGGTGATAATTGTTGGAGGAGGGATTGTTCTTGAAGAGATCAGAAATGGAGGTGGAGGAGGAGAGGAGTGATCTGGAATTCAGGTATAAGGGACAGGTTAGGAGGATATGCTTGATCGAGAGATCAGTGTTGCAAGTAGGGCAGAGACATTTGGTAGAGCCTGAAAGAAAGGAGTGACCAAGACGTATGCGGGTGACAATAACGTCATCTCTACGGTTGCGACTGTGTAAAGGAGGGTTGAGACTGGAATTGATAGTGTGAAGTTTGTTACTGGTCTCGAGATTCCAGGAGTCTTGCAAGGTTTTCCTGAGGTGGCTGGAAATGTTGAGGCGGAAGTCAAGAGTGCGGAATAAGGATGGGTGAAATGTGGTTCGACAGAGCTTTGTTGGCGGCTCTCTCATTCCCAGGGATACCGAATGTCCAAAACACTTCAGTTGACAGTGTGAAATTGACAGCAGTAGTTCCTTTTCATTAAATAATAATTGTTCAAAAGTAACTTCAAGATCCCTTAAATTTAAGCTGTTTCACCAAACATTCAAAAGTCATTATTTACTTCATGTTGGAACTTTTTAACCCTTTAAGGTTTACTGAGTACACCTTTAATGCTTCTTCCCATTTAAGGTATACTCAGTACACCTTTAATGCTTCTTCCCATTTAAGGTATACTGAGTACACCTTTAATGCTTCTTCCCATTTAAGGTATACTGAGTACACCTTTAATGCTTCTTCCCATTTAAGGGTATACGGAGTACACCTTTAATGCTTCTTCCCATTTAAGGTATACTGAGTACACCTTTAATGCTTCTTCCCATTTAAGGTATACTGAGTACACCTTTAATGCTTCTTCCCATTTAAGGTATACTGAGTACACTTTTAATGCTTCTTCCCATTTAAGGTATACTGAGTACACTTTTAAAGCTTCTTCCCATTTAAGGTATACTGAGTACACCTTTAATGCTTCTTCCCATTTAAGGTATACTGAGTACACCTTTAATGCTTTTTCCCATTTAAGGTATACTGAATACACCTTTAATGCTTCTTCCCATTTGAGGTATACTGAGTACACTTTTAATGCTTCTTCCCATTTAAGGTATACTGAGTACACCTTTAATGCTTCTTCCCATTTAAGGTATACTGAGTACACCTTTAATGCTTCTTCCCATTTAAGGTATACTGAGTACACTTTTAATGCTTCTTCCCAATACCTACCTTCTGCAATTTCTTTAGACATTCTGTTATGTACAATGTGATGTATATAAGGACTCTGTCGGATGAACTCTGAAATTCAAAGAATGTGTGTAAAAAAGTGATTAAATATAATACCGTAAAGATTTGTGTAGAAATGACTGGCATTCAACAAGAAAGGACCTCGGACACTCCCATTACTCAAGTCATTATACATTCCATACATGAAGGACATGTAGAGGCACACTTAGCTAACATACATTATAATCCTACAGGAATAGACTTGACAGCTAAATCAAAAACTACAAATGCCTTTTTCAAAAACTAATCTGCTCAGATTTTGATACTCTTTCAATCCCATATAGAACTGTGGACAAGACAATGTGTAAATCAGTAAAAAGAATCAAATAAATTTTCAAACAAGGCACTAACACTTGTACAGAAAATGAGTGTAATGTCAACCAATGCCAGGTAAACTTTCTACATCCATCACTTTCAGACAAATTTGTGAGAGATTTAAAACATAATATCTACTTAACAGTCTTTTAAGTATTCAACATTTTACTAGATACACATGTGTAACTACTTATATGTATCCTAATAAAACATCCAAACTGCGACCATTCCAGATTTTTGAAAATAAGGAAAAAGAAAAGGTCACCCCAAGAAGCCAGACACAGAATTCCAAATGCACCACAGAGCTGGAATTACAGTATGTGTGAGCCCAAAGCTCTGGTTAATTGCACCCTCAAAGTATATGTATCAACACCTTGTGCTGTTAATCTTCATGGAGTCAGAGGTCATTCCAATTATGGTTACCATCTCTCATGACCTAAATCTAAGAAATTGATTGCAGCCAACACTTTAGAGGGATTTCTCAGCATGCATTTAGAAATTGGAGGCAATTATATTATCTCACTTTACGCAACAAAGTTTCAGCCATGAAGATAAAAATACATACAGTATTACTTTCATGCACCTCACAAAGTTAAAGTTATGTATTCTTTAGTCTTTCTTGATTTAACTTTTACTCTACCAGGGCTTTGAAAAAAGCAACCCCAATTTTCGTAACTTTTTTTTCATATGCATTTTTGACAACTTTTATTTTCTTTTTACAAGTTTGGTTGGAATAGATGCTAAGATATTTATCTTTTGAGTAATTAAAACCAATTTAGGAAATATTGGACAAAATTATGCAAATTAAGCAATTTTTGGCTAAATTTGGTCAACAAATGGTCAATCTTTGCAGAAGCGTAATTTCTTGTCAGTATTGAAAACAGAGATTTGTGTTACATATTTAGATTCTTTTTGAAATTTTCTTTCCAATGATACTAATCTATCATTTTTAGAAAGAAAGGAAAGATGAAAACACATCAAAAATGATAAAAGTTAAATGATCCCTGAAAGCTGCAGCAAAAAAATAATTACGCAGTGGTCACGGTGAGACTCGAACCCGGAGCGCTCGCATGCTAACCGCGTACATTCCCTCTGCACCAAGTAGTTGTTGAAATTGGAGAGGTGTAATATATTACTTATAGGACAGGTTCTAAATAGAGGGGGGGTATGCCTTTATTTATAAATCAAATGAAAGGAAATTTTGAGCGCTTTCGAACGACAGTTCAAAGAAGCATGTGTGATAAACGGTTTGGGTACACGATTTTTTGAAGAAAAAAAACGGGTCAAAAATGGCAGAAATTCATGAAATTTTGAAGAAATTTTTCCAGAACAAAAGATTGCATGTAGGGATTATAAAAATTATACCAGAAAACAATACTATCATGTCTTAGGATTTGCGTGTTTGATTTTGAAGCAAAAATGTGATCTTGAAGTTATTGTAAGATTTAAAAAAAGAAAAAAAATATTAAAAATGGTAAATTGTTTAGCAATTTTTGAGTTTTACCCTTTTCTATAAATTATGTAATATGACCCCTATGAAAAAGTTTCATTTTGTGCAAGAAATATCCGAGTACTTTAAAATGATACCAAGATTACTCCTATAGGACTGTGGTAAAGTCCCGATTTTATTTTTAGAAAAAGGTGGTTTGAAAACAGCGACAGTCGCGCCGCGTGGTAGAGTAAGGGTTAAACAAATAGTAAAAACATTTTTCTTACCTTGACTTCAAAATTTTTAAAGAAAATGTTAGCTTTGAAATAAAGGATAGCTTCATCTATGATGTCCTTTTCCCCATCTGGCAAAGAAGAAACAAAGAATATGTGAGAAGGATTCAGCTGTTAAGTCTCTTTCAAAGAGTACAGTATGTACATACATATATGTACATACATATATGTACATACATATATGTACACACATATATGTACATACATATATATACATACATATATGTACATACATATATGTACATTAAATATATGTGCATTACATGTATGTACATACATATATGTACATACATATATGTACATTACATATATGTACATTACATATATGTACATACATATATGTACATACAAAAAAGGTTGACAACATTAGCATTTGCACAATAACAACATACCAAGTATGATGCAAAAATGGTTATTCATTTATCCTATTTCAATAATTTTTCAGTAAGCCCCGCCCACTAATTAATATTTTCATGACATCACTACCACAACATTAGAACATATGTACAGACCATAACCAATCTGTAAACGTGCTAAATGCTATAAACACCATATCTCATAAAGGGTATATCAGATTTATGCCATATGTGCATATGATAAAGCCATGCCCACCATACATACTAATGACATCTGTTGATAACAACATAAGCATGTACACAATAACCAACAATATTATCATGCACAGAATGATGCAAAATGGACATATATACAGAACTTGGCTCACTTATCACTTTTTCAAAATTTTCACTTTAAGCCCCACCCACTTATTAATATGCATGACATCACCACCTAAAAAAAATAGGGCCACATCTGGGCCATTCTCTGGATAGTCACACATGTAACATAACAGAGAATGGCCTCAGTGGACCCCTCTGCTATCTATACACCACACATGACATGAATCCAGTTTATAACTCCTGTTTACCGTTCTTGAGATTTTGCACAATGAACGTGTACACACAAGCTAATATTATAATTGTACCCACTTATGAAACAACAGACAGGCATGCTATTAATAAAATATGAGCATTTCCAGATTTTTACATTAAGTCCCGCATACTTAATAATATGCATGACATCACCACCAAAAACAATAGGGCACATTTATGGACCATGAGCTATCTGTGTACCAAACATGACATGAATCCACTTTACCGATCTTGAGATTCCGTGTTTACAAGCTTTTTTCACCAAAATCATATTTAGCCCTACCCACTATGCATATTAATGAAATTCAGCATTTTTACACGATGAACATGTACACACCAGCTAACATCATAATTGTACCAAATATGATTCAAAACAGACATGTAATTGTTCAAATATGAGCATTTCCAAGATTTTTACAATACTAAGTAATATGCACAACATCACCATCAGAAACAAGTGCACATTTATTAATCCAGTGTACAGTTCTTAAGATATCGCATTTAGGAGCTGGCCGTCAGAAACACAAACACATGCATACACGCACATACATACAAGTACATACACACACACGCCATCATGACCGCATAGGTTCCTGATGTTATTGCATCGGAACCAACATTGTTGAAAATCTTCTTCACTTTCAAGCCTGATCATAAAACAAACATAGTTGTGATGTCATCAGTTGAAAATCTTCCTTTTCTTCTAATCATTCCTTGTTTCTTTCATCCTTGCTATAACAATTTGTACTGACAGACAAAGATGTTTTGAGAAACTTTGTCACATTCTACACAACACATACAGTAATGCTTGTTCTACTGTATTATCAAGCAAACAAAGCAAAAAGTGTGTTTATTTTCCTAAAACAGAACTTACTTCCTGGTGGTGCGGGTCCTTTAAATTTAGTATTGAGAGGCAGCAGTGCCATGCTACAAATACTTGTAGGTGCCTCTAGAGCTGAATGATAAGCCTGAAACAAAATAAAATAAAAATAAAAATCATTCCTAATCTCAAGTGAACAAAAACAAAACACACATGAATATTTATATCATGTATATTTGTAAATTAAACATGATACACTGCAACAATAACTTCTGGAAAAAACCTAGTACAATATAGCGGTGGTACATTGCTACATAGAGTTAAAAGAAGTAAGTTAACTATACAGTATGTTTCTTAGTTGATTAATTTTGTTAATTTTTTATTCTTGAAATGAAATTTCCTTACTTACACAAAAATTATAACAAAAATATTCTTATTTATAATAACTTAAACAACATTGATAAAATCATCAAAAAAGCTTAAAATATTCAGTTATTTCAATCACAGAATAAAGTAATATTACAAGAAACTCATTTTGCCAAAATTGTACCGCTATACCCAGTTTGCATAATTTGCATGATGTTCACAGATCGAACATGGATTTCCAAGATGAAGTTGGGTGCCTAAAATGAGAAAATGTGACCCTAAAATAAAACGTTTCAATTTGTGCGCCAGTTGCATAAAATTGTGCTTCAAGTTTTTCAAAATGTGCGCAGAAGATCTTCCTGTCCAGAAGCAAACTATGCAAACTAAATTTACCAAAATTGTTTTCAACTTAAAGGAGACATAAAGTCTGACATAATCGTTATTTCATATGATAGAATTAGGAAAAAAAAAAAATTATTACCAAGTTTCAAAACTCCCAAAGCAATCTAACACATTGTTTGTAATTCGTAAAGACTTAAATGCTACTACTTAATAGTACCATGGAAGCTGCCATTTTGATTTCAAAACATGCAGATTATGCAATCAGCCCAGCAGGATGTTGGAATGCTTTGTATTTCTTTATTATCTATCTCAAGTTTTCTAGCTTATGAAATTTTTGTTTTTGTTTTGTAAGGGTCAAGGAAATTTTTGTACACACATGAAATTATCAAAATATGCTGTAAAAACTTTGTGTCACATCATTTTGGAATAAAAACTTCAATCACTTTTATAAAGAAATACATTATAATCCTTATGTCCCTATTAGGAAATTATGTCATCATGCACAATATTTCAATACAGAATTAAACAAAATGGCAGCCCCCATGTGTCCAATTCAAACATGAATAACTTGAGATAGGAATAAGATTTTGACTTGCTGTATGTGGCAGTTGGTTAAGATTTGTTTCCTCTATCACATACAATAATGATTGTATCAGACTTTATGTCTCCTTGAAAATTTGCAATATAAATTCCTTAACAATTCACACCTGCAAAAATATTCAAAAAACTTTCCTCCTTGGGTGCAAAATCAGTGAAAATTTGAGACACTTTTGGAGTCCCAAAAATGAAAATCCAGCCATTTTTGTGTATCTTATTACCAAACACAAATCTGAAATGTGACAATACCCTTCCCAAAATATGCTGACTTATTTGGTCATTTATTAATAAGTTATCTTAATGAATTTGATAGACGCTGCAAACAAATGGCTGTTTTAAGTCTAACATGGCTTTCAGAATAGCTTCAAATTTCCCCTGATTTTATACCACAGGAATGGATTCTGAAGGAATTTTCTTGCAATTTTTAAGAGTTTCATTACCAGAAATGTGAAAGTTTTTAAATAAGATATAAATTCAATAAAATTTGAGGTTTTCCTATGCAGCCTAAAAGTCTAAAACACTACTGACTCCCATGGTTGCCATGTCAAGTGTGGCCTACAATTGTTATTCATTTCACTCTTGTCACATTTGAATCATAAAATACAAACAATGAAAACATCATTTTGTGGTTTAAAAGATGACAGAGTATTGTAACAATATTAAATATGTACTGGTTGGACGTGAATATCTTTTACCACGAAATAACAAACAGAACAGCGAAGAAACTAAACTGATATGTTCCATAAAAAAATCACCAGAGACTTTTTAAGAAAAGGACAAAAAAACAACATTGATTTCCCTGTAGCCTAATTTTCATTTAAACAGTACTAAGTAATACAGTACTACTCCCTACACTAGTGTTAGGGAGTAACTTTAACCAGGGAGCGTGACGTCATTCAGCCTATATAGGCTAGCCAAATAGTCGGACATCTGTGGTCCTAGAAATTTGCAATGTAATATTTGCTTCATTTAGTTTAATATATTTAGTTTTATAGTACCTTCTGTGAGATTTATTAGTATGTCAGGTAGATAACTCGAGATTGTGTGTATAATGTTAGTAACTGGGAAATAACAATTAACTGTTACTCAGTAGGGATGCCACTGAATTTGTAAATAATACATATCAGTTAAAATGCAATCATTTTTGGACAACCCCTTGTCCAGTTAGAACTCATTTCAAATTTCATGCTGGTAGACCTTTGGGTTGCTGAGAAAAACAAGTTTAAAAATTGAGGAAGTGTCAAATTACCAGATGTCGCAATGATTAAGAGATAAGCTGTCATGGTACGAAAACAAACAAAAACACCTGTCATAACAATAAATCATATTTCAATGACGAAATACGCGTCTTATGCAATATGATTATTCATCATACATAAATTATGATCATTTGCCACGACCACAATGTTTTGCTAGAACAAATTTTATGGCAATGAAAGAGAACGTGCTGTACAATTTCTGACATAAAATATCATTCGAAATTGCAATTACCCATAAGTCCTTACTGGTCTTATACAGAATGACTATTTATCTTCCAAAATATACTGTACCAAATTTGTATCACTTAAATCAATATTTTTTGCAAATTTACAAGAGAAACTTGTCTGCCAAACTGTTTGTACAGTGAAGTTAAACCAAATCAAATTTGGCAGATCTGATTTTTCTTTGTGTGTTCTCTTTGCGAATTTTGACTTTTACTGTTCCAAACTACAATCATTTGATAGACAAATAAATACTTAACTCTAACAAAAACTAACAATTTTCTTATTAAAATTTCGTTCCATTTTTATTTTTCTGGTTTTTCTTCTTCAGATACAACATCTCTTTCTCTCTCATATTTCTAACGAACTATCAAAAATATAGTTTTTGATGTTTTCACATATTTTTTCATGCTTTCTTGTTAAAAACACAAAGCTAATGACCGAAAAAACCAACATATTTTTTTATTCATTTTTACTTTTAGTCCAATAGTTTCTTTTTCTTTTCAATGGCACTGAAATTCTTCACTCTGATATTTTTCATTATGGTTTCTTAATATTTCGTTTTTGTTTTCCATATGTCTAGAAAGTCAACGGTGCCATGACCACCTTTACCCACCACCCCATGATCAGATGATCTTCATAGCTGACGGATGCTCCTTTCACAGCTGCGATGTATAGTTACTGGCTGGAAAACCTTGTTGGAGACCAAGATATTGAACAATTATCACATTTCAAAGAAACTTATTAGGAATTTGAAATGATTGATACTACAATAATATTCTATAGCTTTTCCAAAATTGATTAGAACAATACAAATTATCCAGTATAAATTCAAACGATTTTTCACTTCCATCTGCAAATTCATGAGATAAAATATATTGCAGATTTAAAGTGTACGGCAAATTCATATTTACAGTAATGATTTATGTGACAGATAAATTATATTGCATATGTACTCTGTGTGTTGTTTAATTTATTTGTAGTCAAAATAATTTACAATTAGGGGTGTATCCAGGAAAATTAATGGGGTACCTAAAAGAATCTCCAATTAGGGGTGTATCCAGGAAAAGAAACAGGGTACCTGATGCGTGACTTTCCGCTTTGAATCATTTGGTTACAGAAATGAATTGTTAAAGACATTTGACATTGTTTACTGATAATTTTAAGATGTTTGTATAGGTTCCTAAAATCTGTTAAAATGAACAGTTTTAACTTTTTATATTTGCTTTTAACAGGTTAATCGCAATTGTTCTGCATTGCCTTCTCGAGCTCACCAGAAGCATCGACTGGATCAACACCTGCAATAATTAACAATGATACAAATTTTAAATTAGCCAACACTTATTTATAAGAAGAATTCTACAGCCATGCAGTTTTCTATCACTGAACTTCTTTATCTTAGTCCTTTAAAATACCATACCATCAATACTTTTTGAACCAACATGACCACTTATGGACCTCCCAAGATTTCACAGTGAAAATGCCCACTAATAGAAGTAATAGTTGATTATACATGCTCAACTAAAATGGCATCCAAAGGTATCTTAAAGTACTGTATTAATAGAAACTTCCTTTTTTCCATTTTAATTGTCCAATAAACCTGTCCTTCACCATCTTAAAATTATATAATGCTGTAGACGACATAAAACTGGAGTTACTCCCTATAATTTATATTCAGTGTCACATAAATCTATAGGCCTAATAAGTCCATATCAATCTCATCGAGCCTGCACCAAAAAAATCACTCTATCTGCATTCTTTCCTTCGACGCTGGTAATTTCTCTGAGTCTTACCCAAAAATTATCAACTCTTGATCTAAGTATTTGTCAGTTTTCTTTCTGAAAAATGCTTCCTGTTTTTGTTAGTCGTCAACAATACTTTGCAATGATGAGTCACAAAAGTTTCTTAGATCCTCTCGATCAACAGCTGTTTTGTTTATGTTTTGAAATGCCTGACAACATGTCAAGTTTGTAGTTGTTGACAAAAATCCAAAAACGTCATTCGTCATTAGCATATTGAGCACTGCTATTTGCATGATGAATACGTACATTATTTCCTACAGCCGGAAGATCACGTGGGCACTGTTTTCGGAACTTTTCACTATTTTAGAGAGCCTATCGCCGCTGAGGTATGGGGCAAAATAATTTCATTTGAACATTAAACTAGGCAAATTTTACTACATTTTACTCATCGAGGACTATTTATACCATATTGTGTCTATTATGCACTTATCAGTTGTATGACTCACCCCTACTACCCTTGGCAATGTCAGTCAAAGGTGAGTCATTGACATACTGTATGAAATAGTGACTCACATGTGTCATTGTACCAAATTGTCAGTCACCAGAGTGACTCTGGGGTGGGTCAATTTACTTCAGACCCATTGACTTTGTACAGAGGTGATTGATTTGGGATAAGCCATTTCACTTAAAAATGTCAGTCACTTAAGTGACTGAGGGGTGCGTCAATGTATACATTTTGTCCACCCACTTTGGTGCAATGACTCACCTTGTCCATGGGTGTAGGGGTGAGTCGCACAATTGGCAAGTGCATTAGAGGAACAATATACATGTAGTAAAAGAAAATACAAACATTTCTTCACTAAAACGTTAGTCCCTCTTTACAAAATGGTACAGGAATTTCTCAACTTTCGCTTGGTAGATAAATGACGGGGTGTGGCCTCCCCAGTGCCAAAAGTACCAGTGAAAACAAAGAGGCATGATGAACCCGGAAATATGACTAAATGGAATTTTCTGTCGTTAGTGAGTAAAAATGGCTGAGAGAATGCTTCAGTGACCCTGGAAATTCAAGGGATTAAAGCAGCATTCTGACGAAATATTTTATACCAAACTTGAATGAATAAGGAGAGGACACTTCAATTGTGGATAAAGCTTGCACGGTGTACAGGTTTTATAACTAAAACCGGTTTCAGGAAACCACGGTTTCAGTCTGATTCCTATTTTATGAAAAACCTAAAAAACAAGAGTACCGAAAATAACCAAATCACTACAAACAAATTGCCAAAAGATGGTAAAAATCAGTTTTATTTCAATGAAAAGAAAGTTCATGCTTTGTGTCAACATATTTTTTGTAGTATCTTTTGATATATTTGTGAAAATATGTGATATTTATGCAGATTCAATCAATAAATACGATTGAGAATGTTTGGAAATAAATAGTCATAATGTACCTGCAGATAATAGGGTCAATGATGCTAATCATGTATTTGCGTCTTCTTTGCGGGCTTATATTTCCCTGACCACAACAAATTTACCTTCATATTTTTATATTCCCCTTATTTAAAGTAATGTTGATTCTCTACCGAGTCCATTTGTTTTTTAGAATACTTGGGAATCCATTACAAATCCCGACAAATATATCACAAATCGCAAGCCAGGTATTATGAGACCATTTACGAATTCACACCCAACCATTGCCTACTGTACTGACTGACCCTATGGATGTACATAAGGCTAGTACAAGTTACAAGACATTATTCAATGTGTATATGGGGCGCTGGATACAAATGAAACTGCGTGAATGACCCTATATTCACGTGTTGTCATTGTACCATAATCAATGAATGGGTTTTCAAGGGTTGTCGTATCATTTTCGAAAGTTATTTTAGTTTGAAATAAGCAGCTTATGCCGGGAGATACCATCACTATAAATAGCTGTAGCATTGCTTAGAGGGTGAATTAATTGCGTGGTCATTATGGAAAAACAATGCACAGAGCTAAATCATCCCCGTGCAATCACTAGCTTGGTTTGTGAATCAAACCAAACTGGTATGATTCACATTTCACAATGAGGTCGCAAGTGAAAACAACCATTTATTCCCTTAAAAAGTTTGTATTTATTCCCTCAAAAAGTTTGTATTCCTTCCCCTCATCTCATTTTCATGCATATAATAAACCTCTGAACAACAGGCCCGGTCAAAATTAGTCAGATTGAAAAAGAACAAAGATTTAATGCATTTTGCTTTGAAAACTTTCTTCCGTTCTCCTGTCACATTAATTATGTTTACTCATAGTACTGTTAGTAGTAGCTTCCATTCCAATCATGTGTTGTATGTAATTGACCCATACCACGTGATATTTGCTTGGGGATGGAGATGGGAGGGGGAAGAGCAAGCTTAAATTATTTCATTGGTTCGAAGTGGAGCAAGTTTATATATGTTTTTTTGCGGACCTGTTAGGTGATAGCCTGTTGGTATGCATAAGTGAATAATATTATCTCTGCATATCCTTTCACAAGTAGAAAGAAGTATGAACAGAATGTTCAAATACAGATGTGTTTTATACGATTCTCAATGACCAAATATATTGTTTTTCATTGTTAAAAACTTTCTGCAGAGTGCCTAAGAATTGCTTTTGCTTGGGTGCGTGGCATGTGTTGTAAAAAGAAAATGTTTTCATAGCTCCTTCCTGAAACGGGTCTGGGTTGGTTTAAGTACGGAATACAATGTATTTCAGTTCCAATCACCATCCGTACAGAGATTGCAGGTGGGCCTAATACACTTTTATTTTATTTTTTTAAATTTTGATGAAGAAAATACAAATTTGGTCGGGAGTGAAACACTACTTTTCATTAGTGGCTATTTTCTTTTTTGCCTTATTACACTCCCGAAATTCACGCAGTTTTATAGCGCATTGAAGAAGGCAAATACCATATCAGGCTACAGGGCGGGAACCTTTGGTGGCCTAAGTATAATAGAAAATGCCACCGCAATGCTATTTAAAGTAAAAGCATACTAAGTCAGTCAATTCACTTCAGACCCATTGACTTTGTACAGAGGTGAGTGATTTTGTACAGAGGTGAGTGATTTTGGTAAAGTCATTTGCACAAGAAATGTCAGTCACCTGTAAGTGACTGAGGGGTGTGTCAGTGTACATATTTTGTCCACCCACTTTGGTGCAATGACTCACCTTGTCCAGGGGTGTAGGGGTGAGTTACACAATTGACAAGTGCATAATACATAACCTGGTCACAAAAGAGCATGAAAATTACGACTGACGCCCTTAACTTTTGCCTAATGTAACCACACAAACATAAAGCTAAACAACTTACATTTTCATAAATTTCCTGAAATCCTTGTCAAAAATGGTAAAAATTGTCAATTTTCTGAGAGAAATTCAGTGTCTTGTGCACAGGACATTAGCGTTGCAACTAATGTTGCAAACGCGCATGTATGACTTAAAAAAGGAGGGGCCAAATAGGGTGAACAAAAAACTACACTACCCATTTATTACAAGACGTGACAATTACGTTTGTTGTGAACTATTATAATTATTTTAATTTATATAACTAAACGCTCTTGTTCTTTTGTTAATATTTATACATGTATAGAAATTGTATGCGCCACATAAGTAGCAGGCACGTAGGATGCACATCAGTGATTTCATACGCTCAAGGTTACACAGGCGACGCAGATATGTACCCAAATAATGTCAATCATTTCTTTATGCAAGCATCCTATCTTCTTATTGGTTGGGAAAAATGCTTTACATGCATATCACATTTTTGTCAAGATGCCCCAGAAAATCTGTCAAAACTATATTTCTTAATGAAAAATATGTAGCCTTTAGGAAAGCAATCGAGTTACTACGACATTTACATGGTGTAAAACCAATTCAAGTTTCCGTGTGCTAATTTTCATGTTAAAATATACCAAAATCAAGTTGCCCATTGACTGCTTAAAGCGTGTACATTTTTTATGTATTTAGGCCTAATTGTGCATACATTAAATCAGAGATTCAGAGCGAATGAGTTGGAAAATGAAGATACATACTAACGCAACCTCTGCTGTTATGACAACTGTACAGCCTACTACAAGTACAAGTTTAAATCATACTTTTTTACACGCCAGTACGCCAAAGCTTGTGCTATTACTACACTGAAAAGAAGTCAACTCCACGCCAAGATCTTCGCACTTAGTGCACGAAATGCACTTATGGATTTACTATGGGCTGAATGACGTCACACTCTCTGGAACTAGCAGTAGCAATGCATGGCTCCATGGTAGGAGGAACCCCTGTACGTGTGGTGTCAACCTGGAGCTGTCTTACTGAATTTGCATATGACCTCTTCTGTTGCATATGTCTGATTGGCTTAAATTCTGGACCCTAACCTCACCCTAACTTAACTATTTGTGATCCAGCATCAGTCTTGCGTTTGACAGAAACTTCAACTGGGTGTCTTTTTATGATGTCAATACCACAGGTCTTCCTAGCGTTATGGCAACCTATATACTTAATACATATATTTGAAAAAGGAGGTCACTTTCTAACGCAACTTTAAACCATATATGAAAATTCCTTTTTTTGACCACTCGCAAATCTTAATTACATTTCTTGACTCGACTTACATTTGCTGGAGACTCCCTTCTTCGTTTATAAGTCAAAAAATGGAATTTTCATATACGCTTCAAAATTTGCGTTAGAAAGTGACGTACCTTTTTGTATATACAGTACCGATGTGAGCAGTTTAACACCAGCAAGTTTTTTCGGCGTTTTACCGGCGCTTTACCGGCAAATTCGCCGGCGCTTTACAGGCGAGTTTGAAAATGACAAAATCAGGAGATATTTTGTTCAGTTTCACAAGCAATCGGCATCGTGAAACAAATTATATTAGCGTCGTTATAACAGTGTCATTATAACATCAAAATATTGCTGTGCCCATTCAGTTAAGTAATCAATAAAAGGTCTGAATTGAGTGAAAACATTCGACAATATCAGAAACGCAATGGGAGTTTGAAACATATCAAAGTATTATTAGGGCCTACATCAATTGTATGTGAACATCACATCGGATTATTTAGATTGGTATATTAGAACATCACATCAAAATATTTACAATCATTTATGAATTTAAAAACGACAAGTCGTAACTGGAAATAAAGTTTCTACTCTCCTTCAAGTTTAGTGTTTTTCTTTTCAATGTGCAGATTATTTTTAGTCGCTAGTGCAATATTGTACTTTTTTCCCTTTCTGTTTATTTTAATTCCAACATTTTGTAACCTACATTTGTGTATGTAAATTCAATCTCTGTGAAATAGATATATGTATAACCAACAATTTTAAGCAAACTTTTTTGCTATATAATTGATCTATGCAATATTTCAAAGTATGTCAACATAAAAAAGATTAGCAATCTTTATTGCAGCGAACGGCAACTTGTTAGGACTTCAAAATTACGGGAAAATATGTACAAATCACACTTGAAAAAGTTTGGGAGAATACACAACAAAATTAACAACATTAACTTATTCAGATATTTAAATTCCCAATATTAAGTCCTGGTCAAAAAAATGTTTAAAACTTTAACAAAACAAGTTTTTACAGATAAAGACAATTTTATTGAAACTTCTCCATCATAGAAAATAAAAGAAAACAAAAAATATAAAAGCTGTAAAACTGCAAACAAATGCTATTTCCTTGTTTTGAAAACATATTTTCTACTTCCATTTTTGCACATAACAAAGAATTTTTTTTTTTCTCCATAAACCAGTGGTACATTCCTTCCAAGTAGGGAGCTGTCACCCCAGTTAATGGCCGCCAAGCTAATGTATAGCAAATTATTACCACATATCGCATCAGTATAAATTCTACTTTTTAACGCAAAATCATTAGAACTGTGTCAGAAAAACAACAAAATATCTCGTTTAGTAATATGCCGCCCGCGTCCTCCTTCACATGTTACTACTTCTGGGTGGTTTATAATCTGGCGACAGGTTTCCTTAAACTCCTCGGCCACGCGGCGCTAAGTTGTTGAAAGACGACATACTGCATGCATGCATGACACTTTTATGTAAACATTCAAAATGGAGGAAAGCCGTAAAAAAAAAAATGAAAAAAGACAACAATACCAAAACTGGGAGGGGGAGTGGACATATACCATTTTGTGAAGTAAGAAATATGAGGAATTTCACTGAGCACGGGAGAGGGATGATGGAAGTATCGCCTTATCCTCATTCGGAAAAAAACAAATAAAAATGGGGAGGGGGAAGGACAATATCATATACCAAGTATGTTTTCACAGTAAAAAGAATTCCCCCACCTTAAATTGACCGTTTGGTGATCAAATTTGCCATTTAAAACCTGAAACGGGGAGATCTCAACAAAGAACCATGGCACTGCCGCCCCCACTTCTCCCCTATCCACCCCCTTCTTCCTATTCGTAATACTTCCATTTTTGTGGAGAAATTTAAGAAAATGGGAGAGGGGACGATATGATCTACAAGATTATGTTTTCATAAAAGAAATTGCCCCCACCCCAAATTAAATAATTTAACGATCCCAGTTTGTTGCTTCAACTTGCAAACGAACTAGGAAATCATAACAAAGATCCACTCCCCTGCCGCCCTCGCCTTCCCCCACCCGCCCTTGCCTTCCCCGCCCCCATCCGCACGTAATACTATAATTTTTGTGGAGAAATTGAAAAAAATTGGAGAGGGGACGAGATTATCTATTAAATTACTGTATGTTTTCATAAAGGAGAATGCCCCCACCCTAAATTCGATAGCCTGATAATAATAAATCAAACATGTAGAAGAAGGAATCACTTTAGAGTCCCCTCCAAATCGCTATTAACCGCTTGATCCCTGGTCCCTTACCATAACCACCAAACTCAAGTTTGTGTCTTTAGACTTCATATATTTGAAAGACAACATGAAAATCGGAAGGGGGCATACACCTTTTAAAATATTTTCCTTCAAATGTGAAAATCGTAAGTATTCCCCTTTGAATGTGCCAATCTTAATTAATTGGACTACGCTAGGCCAAAGTCCAGACGCAGCTGGCGTCAATTTGAAAACAAATCTGTCAAGGCTGCTGGGAATGGGGCAGCAGCATTATTTAGGATTCTTTAGAAGTTTGCCGTATTTTTGCGGTATGCATTTCATAGAGCCCAATGTTAATGGAGTTTAATGTTCGTAAGTTTCGGGTAAGAATTATAATTTATCTGTTGGAATGAAAGACATTTTTGCACAATCTAATTATTAAGAAATAATTTAGCACCTGGGCTTTTTACTTGCGTCGCTGATTTTAAACTTTCAGACAGGTTGTGATGTATTCTTTTCAACATGGAGGTCTACACTGAGCAAAGAGTGTTTAGTTCAGAATTTTATTTGTTCTCATTTTATTTTATCTTTTTTATTTTCTTTTGCGTTCACTTTTACTGTATATGGAACTAAATATTAAAAAGTGGTTGACAATGTTTCTTAATATTTTGGTGGAAATATTTCACGAGTTAAAACTTAACTCGACTATTTGGAATACTACAGTATATATTTCGGAATAAAACAGAAATCTCAGTAAGTTAAACTTGTTTATTTTCATTGTGCTGATCCATTTCTCTTATCACTTTGGTTTTAGTTTATATTACTTTATTTAATTTCCATTTTATGATGTATAAAAAAAATGGCCGTGCCCGCCCCAATAGTGCAGACACAAGTTGCGTTGCCACGGTTCCTTACTTTTCAGCTTGTAATTTTTTGTTGAACTTATTGAAAATAAATAATGATCGTAAATCTCTGTGGTACACTCTGCATTGTCGTTACCAATTTATTGTGGGCTGATCTGTGTCCTTTGAAAAGACACGGGAAATGAAATAATTAATTTTGCTTAAAACGACAATTTGTATCAGTTTAAACGTATCTGAAAGTAAAGAAATTTGCAGGTTCAGTACGTGTGCAGACGTTAAATATTACATACAGTAGAGCAAGGACTTTCCTCGCTGAAAGAAATGACAGTTGTAAATAAAAAATAACGCTCGTGATAGTATCTTTGTATTGAAAAGTTAAATCGCAAGTTGCATGAAAACTAATACCACATTTTTGGCTTCGAGAGCGGGTTTTTTTTCGGCGCTTTACCGGCTGCCTTACCGGCGCTTTACCGGCTGCCTTACGGCGCTTCACCAGCGCTTTACCGGCACAATTGTCAAACTGCTTGCATCGGTACTGTGGTGTATGTATTACTAGTATTAAGTATATAGCCTAGGTTGCCATAATGCTACTACTAGAACACCTGTGGTCAATACTACGTCAACGTCGTTAGATTAGGCTTAGGCCTAGGTTAGGGTATGATGTCATACGAAGGACACCCGGTTTAAGATTCTGTCGGCTGCCTCAGTCTTACTTAAACATGGCCTCATATGCAAATTCAGTATAAGTGTCTTGCAATTAGAAAGCCCTGTCACACAGTCATCCTGGCACTAGCGCTAACGTTACTCGAATGGTTTGTGATGTTGCAAATCAAACCTAACTTCAATATAAAGACTTCTTAAAGCTAAGCCGACTACAGTAAGGTTAAAAGAACACCATTCACATACCGGCATATTTGAAACTGGTGTTCGTTCAAAACAAGTGAGACTGGAGGATATTCTTTCACTCAAATTTAATTCACAGCAATGGAGCACTCCCACTTAAGCACTTCCTTGATCAAGAATAAAATTCGGCCGAAATGGCTTCCTGGTTCAGAAAGATATGAATTTGAAAAAATAAAATAACAATATTTAACGCTTAAATTTAACTTTAAGCTTAATATTAATTATTTATATACGTATAAAAGATACAATACAACTTTTATAAACGTTTAAATTGCAAAAATTAATTCTAACTATTATTCAAATTTTAGATTTACTGTACAAATATTGGTCAGCTGCTCTAACACGTGACTTATTTGCTTATTAGAAGGTGGCATTGCACTAATTATGTATTATTTCGCCAGCCCAAAAAAGAAACTTCTTCCCAGGCCAGAGAAAAGGCTAATAAAGATATTTTCGAAAGGTTCCATTTCAAGGAAAAGCAATCTGAGAATTTAAAAATTTCAGGGATGGTAGATAATAGATAGATCTTAACAATGCATATCCAAACTTGACAAGATCTTCTTCAGAAAATATTTTATAGCGAACTATTTTACAATGAACCCATACCAAAATTTAAGTGATTTGGTGAGTGTGTACAACACCTTTTTACTTCACACCCCCAAAAATACCCAAAACCTCTGATGACCCCTATTGAGACTATTGTCATTCAAGAGATATCAAATAGTTCTTTTAAAAACATCACGAAACATCCAAACCGTGGGAATGTTTGGTTCATACGCTTGCGAACTGTGCAAAACGTTCTGAAAAATTACTTATATTTTGCACTTCCATTTTCATTTAATTATTCTAAAAAAGTACCGTACTTTGTAAACTATAAAAAGTGTTTTTTCTTGTTTTTCAATAGCAGCGCAAGCAAAATCACAAGGTTATCGCTGCTTTGATCTTTGTAAAATAAAAATGGAAGTATTTGTTAGTCCATTTCACACAGGTCAGGCTGACAATTAACATAAATCTATTTATCAAATATATATATATATATATATATATATATATATATATATATATATATATATATATATATATATATATATATATATATATATATATATATATATATATATATATATATATATATATATATATATATATATATATATATATTTATATATATATATATATATCTATATATATACAATCCAACGTGATTGGTGCAAAAAATGGTCATATATATATATATATATATATATATATATATATATATATATATATATATATATATATATATATATATATATATATATATATATATATATATATATATATATATATATATATATATATATATATATATATATATATATATATATATATATATATATATATATATATATATATATATGAACAGCCTTACATGTGTGTTGATAAATCCATAATTTGTTTCGCCCCTGACATGCCTGAAGAAAATCTTAACGAGCTTGGCCTCCACTGCGTGCAAACTAAAAGTATTCAACTATTGTTTCAACGACTTTGTTCCTAAAACCAACCCGCTTAATAATGATACATCCAAATCGTCCCAAGTTTATTTATAGATTCCCGTAACACATTACAGCTAGTTTCGCGAATTTTTTCCTTACGCGCGTTTTGAGGTAAAACATTCCCATATGCGTTCGCGTTCTGGTACAAAAAGGACCCTGCATTTCACTCTTTCATCATAACATAACAAGATTAACATAACAAGATTACGGGCTAAGAAGGGTTAGTCTCCCCATAAAAAGCCCAAACTAACACCACCACCACAAAACAAAAATCAAAAACGGCAAGAGTTAGTAAAGAACTTATCAATATTGACCTGCATTGGAGCTAATTACTTATTCAGGAAAACCATTCCACTCATTAACAACTCTTTGCGAAACGCTTGTACGCCGAGTATTTATCCGTGAGAACTTTTTGGTTAACTTCAATCTGTTACCACGTATCACATGAGGATTAGCTGAAACCAAAAAGCTTCCCATGTGAAAGCTCTTTGCTGACACATGCCAGAAATAACAGGAAGTCAAAGCATCATTACCAGATAGGAATTTAAAAACCTGAATCATATCGCCACGTACTCTTCTAAACTCAAGCGTGGTCAAACCAAGAATTCGCAACCTAGATTCATCAGAGAGATTCCTTACATCGGGAATAAGTCTAGTGGCTCTTCGCTGAACCGCTCCAAAATGAAGTTATCCTTCTCATAAAAGGGACTATCATAAGCCTGAATAGCATACTCGAGGTGAGGCCTGACTAACTGCTTATACAAATTAAGAACAACTTCTCTACCAAGAAAACAACATTTCTTCTAATTAAACCAAGCATCCTATTTGCCCTAGCAGCTGCTAACTTCACACTGTTTAGAAGGCTTCAGATTGCTAGAAATGACAACACCTAGATCCCTTTCTTGATCAACACAACCAAGATTTGAACCATTCATGCAGTAATCAAAATCCAAATTGTTCTGACCAAAATGAGTAACTTTGCATTTTTTAACATTAAATGACATCTGCCATGTTTGGGACCAAGAAGCTATCTTATTCAGATCAGTTTGCAAAAGTGAAGAATCCTTACGTCATCAACAATCCTGTACAGCTTAGTGTCATCAGCAAATTTACCAATCCTGGAGCCAAGGGAAACATCAATATCATTAATGAAGATTAAGGAAAGAAGCGGATCCAATATAGAACCCCGCGGAACACCACTTGTAACCTTCTTCCATGGAGATACTTCACCATTAAAAACAACTCGCTGTGACCTGTCAACTAACCAAAAATATATCCAAGTGGCACACTTTCCCTCCACATAGATTTCATTGGGGCGAATAATTAGTTCCGTGCTACCAGAAACGAGAACAGTACATTACTATTATGTTGATTATTATTACTATTATTATTGTTAAAACTTCGTGAAGGATTGTTTCAGTATTTAACAACAAGTTTGATTAAAAGAACATTAAAAAGTATGAGCAGGGAAGGCTTGGTATTTCCACTGAGTCTTTTCTGGCGGTGAACTATAACACGAAAGGTAAACGTAATTATATATACCGGTGTAGCACCTGACATACTGGAGCATGATAAAAATCATCTTCTTAAATTATGAAAGTAATTTACTTGTAACTTTTTGCAGAAGCTCTCAGAACAAGAATTCTTCCATATCGGCCCGAACAGAGCGGCAGCATCCCTTAGTGGTTCACCTTTCTCGTTTTAGTCCCGAGAAACCATTTGAATTCCCCAAGTTTTCCTTCTCATAACTCATCGTTATTTAGTACTCACTGAATAGCAAAAACCAGAATATCTCCAATATGCATTATGGAATTCTTTTCTTATCGCATAAATATTGTATTGTATTTTTCAAACATGGCATATAACTTGAAGAACTTTAAGTGACGTTTGCTCAGAAATGTTCGAGAGAAAAAATAAATCAAGGAAAAGAGAACGGTTCATCTATGATTTATAAACATGGAGGGGATGGAGAGGGAGCAAGGCGTCTACGTGATTTTGATTCGGCGGGGAACTCACCCGTTACCACCCGAACAAAGTGCTCAGTTTTAATTAGTGTTTATTTCACCATCACAAAGTGTTATCACATGTATCGATATAGTGTGACAAAATGAATAATAAAAGCAACGTATTATCGATTATCGTCTAAGTCTGTGTATTTCGGCTTCTAATTTTAGAGGAGTGTGTGTCTTACTTCCTAGCACTAGTTTCTTTTTCTTTTTTTCTCTTTGGTGCAATGCCCCACCCTTTATTTGCTTAAGATAACATAACAAGATGACAGGCTAAAAACCCCATGTCAGTATAATTGTATTCTCAATTATGTTTTGTTAAAGACGAGACGTCCACCAGTACCCCCACACATAAACCTAGTTTATAGTTTTCTGGCAGGTTTGTGGAGGGTACAGGTCTCTTGTGATGTTATTCGTGTCACCTTCATCCCCAATGTGTTTGATGATAAACTCCTTGTACACCCTCTAGCCACACTAGGGTCATAACCGGGTAAGCTAGGGTGTCTATCTCCTGATCTCTATGTTTAATTACCATTATCTTAGGTGAGTCTAAATACTAGTATAACACATTGAAATCTTATTTTAATCGCATCTATTCACACGTCATTCACTTGAAACAAATAAATATGATAAGTATATGTATACCAATAGTTGATAATAATGTTCTTGAAAAAAAGGTCTTCCTTCCGCTTTGATCTTTCATCCATGATTTCCAATCTATCGGTTTGCTCCATACAATGGGCATAACTTCCTAATATTTCATTAATCAACGCGAAGTTTGTCTCGGGTAGCCTCCACTGGCGGCATACATCAGCGATGAAAACCAGTAGTATACTACCACGTGGTACGCAGTTAAATCGCTAGCTCCCATCACTTATTCCGCTGCTGTTTTCGTTCCTTTCACCACATTGTCGAGTTGTAACTCTTGCCACCGGAAGTTTTTGTATGACGTCATTTTCCCCTCGTGCTGAGTTACTTTCATTACGTGTTCGAAAAATGTAATCGTGTCACTATCTTTTCTCCAGTCAGGCGGTGGGAAAGTTCTGTAACTCGTAAAATCTTTATATTGTTCTGTAATGACTTCTATGGCAATAGCATTGGTGATGTAAAAATGACGATCTTTCACACTTGTCTCGTTCAAAGATTCCAACGTAATTTGGAATGCATCCGTGTTCTTTTTAGGGCCCCGACTCAGCGCTAGTTTCGCCGTCTTCGCGGCTAGGTTCCACACGGTACTGTTGAACGTCTTTGATGTCGTACCAGCTCGGGATCAGTCGTATCCACATGTATTGCCGTTGCAATTTGTTGACTTGGGGTGGGGAGGGACGTGTGCCTCTCCGAGAATTATGATGGTCGCCTTGACTCTTTTAACATTGCTTGGCAGGACCCAGTTCTAGTTTTGTTCCACCGCAACCATTGCTTGTTTGTCAGTTTGTGTGCACTGCAGTGAAAAACTGGATTTTATAGCTTTTTCAGCCCAAACTTTGTCGATGTGCTTTTGGTACGCGGTCTTCCCGGGTAGGGGTTTGTTAATTATGTCATTCCATAAACTATCGAAGATGAGTTTCCACTTTTTTTTTACTTCCGATATGCTCTCAGATTGCACTTTCGATATCGGAGACCCAGCTGTTGAACGCGTCGTTATATCCAGCCCACTTGACAAAAATTCAGGTTCTGGTGAACAATGGAATAATTTATGATTTTCCAAAATCTTGAGAGATCAGATTATTATCTGCTCGTCGACTTCTATCATAATGCATGAATGAAGCTCTTGATTGTGTGGTTGATGATGATCCTGACAGCATTAACATTATTTTTGAAAAACTTCGTTGCTTTTTTTTGAGTATCAGAAATGTGTGTTCCGGATCCAGCAACATCAGACTCGTATACGCTTATTCACCAAAGACATTGCTGCAGTTCGCCAGCGTGAAAATTCTCTATAATTTACAAATCTGAATGAATGATTTGACACACGAGTTTTTATCTCATTTACCCCCACTCCGAATTTCATCATTGCCTTTTTTAAGACATTTTCGTCACAACTCTCCCTGTTCGGACGGGTCACCAGGTCACATGACATTTCCATCACAACCCTCCTTGTTCGGACTAGCCTTGGCCGACTAGGCTTTTTTTTCACCTTACCTATATTAACCATGCGCCTCACCCCTGCGATTGGCCTAAAACATGAAGTTCGATATTCACGCCATATTTATGACATAATTGCCGGACTCACTGGTCTGACCAGGGGCGTAACCAGCTTCAAATGTTTAGGGGATAATAGGGGCGCCATCCCAACTTAGGTCAAGCCATGGTACAATGTTTTTTTAAAGAAACCTAATTGTGCATCAAATCCCTTTCACTACGCCACTATAAACTATTCACAATACCGTTCTCCCCCACATAGTCAGTGTTGTTTTCCAGGGGTAACGCGGGGGAACGCCGTCCCCCCCCCCCACTTAATATTTAGGGGAAACGCCGTTCCCCCTTAAACAGCAACAAAACAATTATGTTCTTAAGATAATACACTTTAAACGTTCAAAATAACTGGTGATATTATCTGGGAAGTGTCATTTCCTGCGATCTATATAGGGGATGCCTTTTGAACAAAAATTCACGCTTCGCGCCAACCGATGGTGGCGCTCCGCTTAGATAGTAAACCAAAAAACGTCCTCCCACTACAAAAAATTGGTAAACAACACTGCACATAGTATACTATTAAAATAACCGTATGCACCACTTGTAATAGGATATTAAATTGACAATGACAACGAAAAATACAGCTATGAAAACCACTTTCTCTCAGTCTTGTTATTTTTATTTATCATGTATCATTTCCCCGTAGTTATTATAGCATCACAAAACAACATGCCTAACTTATTTTCCCTTCACTTTATTTTTTAAGTTATCGTGCATCCCTGTCACATCTGTCGATATGTGACTACATGTGCTCCGAGTGGCTCAAGTCTCCTCGACCTCTCGAGTGACTCAGACTGCTTTTACCCCACGATTGACTCTACCCCTTGGGCTACCAATCGACGCGTCCTAACCCTTACCCCATCAATTCATTGCGCATGATGTCATTAATACCATCATTGCTATCCTGACATTTGTCTGGAAATGTCTAAATGAAGAGGGTCCCTAATACCTTATCAGTTATAGACCTCCTTCATCCTGACACTGGCAGTCCGATGCTAAGGTCTACCTCAGACAAGAAATTATTAGTCCCACGAGCTAATTGTTAGACCTTCGGCGACCATTCGTTTGCAGTCGCGGGTCCTCACTTATGGAAAAAGCTGCCCATTTAAATTAAAAAACTCAAAAACCAATAACCAATTTTAAATCCAAACTTACATGGTTGTTTTCCCAATTTTAAACTTCCTTATATCACCTATTTTGTACAGCGCATAAATTGAACTACTGTAATTTCACGGTTGATAAATTATCAATCATTATTATTAGGCCTATGCACTAACGTTAAGTTATATCAAATTTATTATCATTTATTTAGTTTCATCTTATAGCCTACATATTGAAATACATTCGACAAAGAATGGATTTAGATAGAGTTATGACACAGTTAGGATAAAATCTGATATTTTTCGGAAGATTAAATGAATTTAAATAAGGTTATTACATCATGAAGGACTCCTGTGGCAAATGTATCAGCGGCACCGATTCCCACATACTGGCCGGGGATTTCCGCTCCGGATGACAGCTTCAGTAGTGCATTCCTCTCACCGGAACCGAGATGAAAGACAAGTGATAGAATGAGAATACCACCAAACCAGGACGGATTGGATGAAAAAGGTGTTTTCAGGAGCTTTACAAAGCTTTTGCCTGCGTACATCTTTGCTCTTATGACAGCAAAAATCCGAGAACATCAACTTTTCAAGTAGGTACCATATTTCCTTTCCACACGACCCAGCTCGCAAACGCAGCTGACATCCGTGCCGTAACTGATGCCAACTCCCTGGTGCGATCAAGTCTAGGTAAATAAAATATTACGTAATAATAATCAACAGGTCGAGGTCATTTAAAGATTTTGCAGGAATTTATTATAGAACGAGGAAGGGCATCCTGCAGTAATTATGGCCCTTCCGTTTTTTATTTTCCAAAATTCTTTCTATATCATTGTGAAAAAAAATATTATATAATTCAAAAAGGTATAAAAAAACCTATAATTCTATACACATACATCGTTCAGTCGTTGTGATATTAATCTTTGGAAATATAATTGTGGCGCCTATTGAGATGGTCGTTTCGACGTAGCCGTGTACGGGCTCTGTACGGTTTTGCGAAGTTGAAGGGGAAACTTTATCAATACAGTCAACGGGATATTTTTTTACGAATACTTGTGTCGCCTTAGCCAGTCAGCGAAAATTAACGGTACTCATGTATGTTGGAAACTACTGTCTAATACACAACATTTGTGAAGAAAAATACATTCTGTACAGTATCTGTTAAAAAATGACAAAAAAACCGGTTTTCCTCCTGTTGACTGCAATGATAACTGACTGTTTGTTTTCCCCTTTGACTGAAAAAGGCATTGTTACGTCGCCGTGCACCACAACATTCCCGGATGTCCGACCTCTTTAATGACTGCTGAAAGAAATAAAATTTCATCGTTCGTTCGTAGCCACGACGGGCATTTGGGAGTTATGCCCCCTCCCCATATATATATATATATATATATATATATATATATATATATATATATATATATATATATATATATATATATATATATATATATATATATATATATATATATATATATATATATATATATATATATATATATATATATATATATATATATATATATATATATATATATATATATATATATATATATATATATATATATATCCCCTCCCCCATATATATATATATATATATATATATATATATATATATATATATATATATATATATATATATATATATATATATATATATATATATATATATATATATATATATATATATGTATATATATATATATATATATATATATATATATATATATATATATATATATATATATATATATATATATATATATATATATATATATATATATATATATATATATATATATATATATATGTATATATATATATATATATGGGGAGAAGGATATATATATATATATATATATATATGGGGAGGATATATATATATATATATATATATATATATATATATATATATATATATATATATATATATATATATATATATATATATATATATATATATATATATATATATATATATATATATATATATATATATATATATATATATATATGGGGAGGGGATATATATATATATATATATATATATATATATATATATATATATATATATATATATATATATATATATATATATATATATATATATATATATATATATATATATATATATATATATATATATATATATATATATATATATATATATATATATATATATATATATATATATATATATATATATATATGGGAGGAGGGGGCATAACTCCCAAATGCCCGTCGTGGCCGAACGATGAAATTTTATTTCTTTCAGCAGTCATTAAAGAGGTCGGACATCCGGGAATGTTGTGGTGCACGGCGACGTAACAATGCCTTTTTCAGTCAAAGGGGAAAACAAACAGTCAGTTATCATTGCAGTCAACAGGAGGAAAACCGGTTTTTTGTCATTTTTTAACAGATACTGTACAGAATGTATTTTCTTCACAAATGTTGTATATTAGACAGTAGTTTCCAACATACATGAGTACCGTTAATTTTCGCTGACTGGCTAAGGCGACACAAGTATTCGTAAAATATCCCGTTGACTGTATTGATAAAGTTTCCCCTTCAACTTCGCAAAACCGTACAGAGCCCGTACACGGCTACGTCGAAACGACCATCTCAATAGGCGCCACAATTATATTTCCAAAGATTAATATCACAACGACTGAACGATGTATGTGTATAGAATTATAGGTTTTTTTATACCTTTTTTAATTATATATTATTTTTTTTCACAATGATATAGAAAGAATTTTGGAAAATAAAAAACGGAAGGGCCATAATTACTGCAGGATGCCCTTCCTCGTTCTATAATAAATTCCTGCAAAATCTTTAAATGACCTCGACCTGTTGATTATTATTACGTAATATTTTATTTACCTAGACTTGATCGCACCAGGGAGTTGGCATCAGTTACGGCACGGATGTCAGCTGCGTTTGCGAGCTGGGTCGTGTGGAAAGGAAATATGGTACCTACTTGAAAAGTTGATGTTCTCGGATTTTTGCTGTCATAAGAGCAAAGATGTACGCAGGCAAAAGCTTTGTAAAGCTCCTGAAAACACCTTTTTCATCCAATCCGTCCTGGTTTGGTGGTATTCTCATTCTATCACTTGTCTTTCATCTCGGTTCCGGTGAGAGGAATGCACTACTGAAGCTGTCATCCGGAGCGGAAATCCCCGGCCAGTATGTGGGAATCGGTGCCGCTGATACATTTGCCACAGGAGTCCTTCATGATGTAATAACCTTATTTAAATTCATTTAATCTTCCGAAAAATATCAGATTTTATCCTAACTGTGTCATAACTCTATCTAAATCCATTCTTTGTCGAATGTATTTCAATATGTAGGCTATAAGATGAAACTAAATAAATGATAATAAATTTGATATAACTTAACGTTAGTGCATAGGCCTAATAATAATGATTGATAATTTATCAACCGTGAAATTACAGTAGTTCAATTTATGCGCTGTACAAAATAGGTGATATAAGGAAGTTTAAAATTGGGAAAACAACCATGTAAGTTTGGATTTAAAATTGGTTATTGGTTTTTGAGTTTTTTAATTTAAATGGGCAGCTTTTTCCATAAGTGAGGACCCGCGACTGCAAACGAATGGTCGCCGAAGGTCTAACAATTAGCTCGTGGGACTAATAATTTCTTGTCTGAGGTAGACCTTAGCATCGGACTGCCAGTGTCAGGATGAAGGAGGTCTATAACTGATAAGGTATTAGGGACCCTCTTCATTTAGACATTTCCAGACAAATGTCAGGATTTTCAAATAAGCCCTCAGTACAACTAGTAACCATTGTCTTTCAAACATGTCACATAACTATCATATCTATATCTATGAAACTAAGAAGGAAAGAAAAAGTAGCAAATTTGTAATAAAGTGTAGCTAGTCTGTATGTTGTAAAGTTAAGTGTCAGACTGGACAAGGTATGAGATTTTTTATCCTGAGGCTTAAATACCATTTTCTTTCTCCTAATACTACAGTCTTAGATTGTCAGTAGAAATGAACAAGACTTAATCTACACATATACTGTAGGCCTACCCATGTATCCTTCTTAGGAAGGATTTGTTATTTTGAGTTACATTTTTTGAATATTTTTAAGGTTATAATTTTCTTGTTTGATAGAAAAGCAGTGAAGCACTAGGCTTGTAAAGCAGTGAAATACATGATTCAGCCTTTGGCACCATGCACAACTTGAACAAATTGATCCCATTATGGATCTGAAAGACTTAAGAGAATTGATTGTTTTGAGTCTCATGTTTTGACATGAGAATTGTTTTAATTTTGTTAGCATACATGTTGTATCATGGAGTAATTAGCTTACATGTACTTGTTAATGAAGTCCCACCTCAGGACCCAGGCTGGAGAAACTTGCATGAAGGTGGCATCATTTACAATAAAATCTGGGGTGCAGGGTCAGTCAATTAGACAGCAATGGTTATGCACATGATAACACATGGGTCAATGCCCATCTTGTGTTTTCAGTGCTTATATGTCTTCACTGCAGAATAGAAGTGCAAATTTGGTGGGTCAAAAACATGGAATGGTCTGTCAAAATTATGACACAGTATTGTGTCATTGAGTATGAATGCACAGTATGAGTCATGACCATTGACTCACCATTCCCTGGCATCAAACATAATAGCATTAATACAGTAGTCCTGTGCATAAGCTAAGGTTCATTATACATGTACAGTACAGTGCCCCACTTCCTATGGTTCTCTAGTACAGAACCATAGGAAATGGGCAGGGGGTGAAGCAGCCCCCTCTGAGAGGATTTCATCTGCAGGGTTACATAATTTCTGCACGGTTGGGAGGTAAAATATTAACATAAAATTGACAAATTTAGTAAACTTTTTGGAAATTTGGGTGAAATATGGCCACTGAACCATAGTTAAACGTTACACGCCTCCAAATTTTTAAACAACGCAGAGTTTTGCTGGACACTTCATTTATTTTAACGCCATTTTTTATTCCTGCTGGCTTGTTCCAAAACAATTTTCTTAAAACAAAAATAATGATCATACATAAATTTGGTATAATTTCTCAATAGCGCCCTCTAAAACCATATTTCTTCAACACATTTTCCCCTTCCTCGACAGCCATACTACTAGTGGTTGTGGAAACACTTTCCCAAAAAATTCTGAATGACATTTGTACATCCCAACATGCATTCTGGAACAACATCTACACTGGTACAACATCTACATACTTTAATAAAACTACCGTACAACTGATATAATCTTCAGAATAATCACTAAAAGATGTTCCGGCTCCATGCATCCAAGTTCCCAACCCCCTACATCGTGAGGTAATTTTAATTATTTGTGAATGGTTTAACCACCAAGGTCTTCCCAGTTTTGAGACAACAGGAAAAACGCAATAACCACTAGAAGACAACCAACATTTTTGTCTATTTTTTTAACACTACAGTTTGTGATAAACCGACTTACATAGGCCAACGCTTTGACCAGTGTACGCCAACTTGAGAATCTTTTTGGACTCAATCGCCAATCAGCGGATTCAGACTCCTCTTTAGTCAAGAATGTAGATGCCTTTGGTTGTTTATAGTCATTCATGACTTCATCAACCTTGTTTCTAGGCCATCTTGAGACGCTTTCTTTAGGAACTCGGGTCCACTTCACCAAAGTGTATCTTCTTTCAAGTCCTCTACAGTTGCCCCGCGGGATGCCACATCTGCTAGATTTACCTTCGTTGGTACATAACTCCATCGACTTGGATTGGTCTTTGTTTGAATCACACCCACTCAATTTGTGCCAAATGGCTTGAGTTACGGCTCCTACCTCGGATCCACCACAACACATTTGTACTGTCACTCCAAAACACAACATTTTGCAATTCAAGGCTCAAAATCTTGGTTATTGATCCAGTTAATTTAAGACCCAACATTATATTGCTGTCATCAATTCCAGTCTAGGAATACTATTTGATTTAAGAGGGGGGGGGGGGGGGGACCTTGGTCTTTGCAGCGACCAGCTTAACACTCAACTTTTCGTCATTGACACTTTTAATATAGACAATCGCTCTGTAAGCTTCACTTGAAGCATCAACGAAGGCATGCAATTCTACAAACTGGTCTCCATTTGGACACAAACAGCTACTCACATCTAACCTTTAAGTCCTCACACCATTCAAGAAACTTGTGCGCAATAACTTCTGGTAATGGGCCGGTCCAAACAATTCCACTTTTCCATACCTCCTGCATCAACATCTTGCCTTTCACAACAACTGGTGCTACTAATCCTAAAGGGTCAAAAATAGAGGCTATCTTGCTCAACACACTTCACTTTGTCATCTTATCATTCACATCATTAGAGACTAGCCCACTAAAACCAAACTCACCCTGTTCAGCAAGCCACGTTTAGCCAAGAGTTTTCACAGATGGCAGCTCATTCTCAGTCAATTTAATTTCTTTCACTCTATGTTCTTGAGGTATTTCATTCAATACCTCCTTGGAGTTAGACAACCACTTTCTGCCTTTCATTCCAGCTTTTAACCACAACTCATTCAACTCACGATACAGCCTTACACCAGTATCTACATCATCCACTGAATGCATGGAATCATCCATGTAAGTTCTCTCAAGAACAGTTTCAGCAGCAGGAGGGTATTTCTCTTTGTTCATTTAAGCATTTTCCTGTGAGACAACTTGAGATATAAAAGGTGCGGCATTGACCCCAAACACTAATCTGTTAAACTATACACGTCCGGCTCATGTAACTGATCTAAATCTCTCCACAGAAATCTATACATAGATCTGTCCTCTTTGGCGATTCCAGCCTGAAGATACATTTCTAAAATATTACATATTATACCTATTTTTCTCTTTCTTAATCTTAAGAGCACATGGAACAGATGATTTTGCAATTTAGTTCCTTTAGAAATCATATCATTTAAGGACGCCTCATTACACTTGGCAGACGCATCAACAACACGGCGAACCTTAATGGTTCCTCTGTCGTGTTTCACCACTGGAAAATGGGGAAGGTACCACACTAATAGTACTAGGTAAACTAACCTCATCTTAGACCTTCCTAATATACCCTTTCTTCTTTAATATACTTATCAATCACATCAGTATATGCCTTGCCTAAGACTTCATCCTTGACTAATTTTTTTCTCCAAATTATGCATCCTGTTTTCTGCAACTACCATGTTATCATTAATCATCATTTCTGTTCTTTTGCCCATGGTAATTTCACTTCGCACCTTCCATCAACAGGCTTCATTGACTCTTCGACAACATCAAATGCTCTTATTTCTTCTTCAGTTTGGTACTTTGTAGGCTCTGTTACCCCACGCTATCAACTTCCCAAAACTTCTTAATTGTGGCATCAACATTGGAATCAATTAACCCACATCTGAATGTTTTGACTTGTTTAACATAGTATGCAAAAAACCTTGTACTTGTAATGGTGGGGCCCACACACGTCCACCCAAGAATGTATTTCTAGCAACTGGGTCCCCTGGCCTACCCTCTCGTTCCTCTAACGCAGCGTGCAGATGCACATGGTTCACCCCAATTAGTATGTCTACTACCCCGTTAGCTGGGCAAGGGAACTCTATATCTCTCAAGTGCTCCCAATCATTGGAAACCATGGGCCAGTTTTTTGGTTTTAGATCCCCACATACATGTACATTATCTACAGTCAATGCTCTCAATTTATACTTTCTATGCACTTCATCAACACTAGTTATTTCTACCTCAATTTCAGAGCTATTGAAGTGTTCCTTTAATTCATTTAACAGACCAACACAAACTTTACTTTGCTTACCAGATATTCCCAACTCAGCAGCTAGTCCACTATTAACATACGTTTGTTCACTCCCATCATCAAGTAATGCATTTACTTTCAACTGTTTACCCCCATTGAAAACAAGGACTGGGATTGTCCTAACTAAGCGCTAGTTTCTGACTTCTGCTTAAGTAATTATTACTACCTGACTGAACCGATTCACCCTCCCCTTCCCTGAGGGGATGCTGGTTGACACTAGTATTACCCGTCCCTTCACTGGGGCTGCTATGCGCCAGGTTACGCCTGGACTTATGTAGTAGCCTGTTATGGTTGCCCTGGCAACCATCAACCTCACATATCATCTTTCGTCTACAATCTTTAGCGAAATGTTTCCCCAAAGATTTAAAACAGTTTGTTCTTTGATGCCAAGTTCCACCTACATCCACATCTAAGTATTTGATCACTGAGCACTCTCATGTGGGGTGGTCGTTGGCCTCACACCCACCACAAACATGACTTAACACTTCAAAACTGTGATAATTCTTATTTTTCCTACAGTCTCTGTCCTTTCTAATAGCTCATTGTTTGCCCATCCCTCCTCCAAGGATAGGGCCTGTCATTTCTTCGACTACATTTCTAATGAGTGCCACTATATCTTTTAGTTTGCCATATTCCCCACTTGTACTCTTTAGTTTTGCACTTTCAAATGTTCATCTACGTTGAAGGTATCACAGGAGTTTTTCAATAATTAACCTGAGGCTTGCTTGGTTGTCCATTTCTGCAATACATTTTAGTACTGACAACGCTGCAAAATAATTTTTAAGATTATCTGCAAATTTTTTAACGTTTGTATTGTCCGCTTACCCGCAGCCAATTATTTTATAAATCCATGCCTGAGCAATTACAGGGGCGTTTCCATAGCGATCCTCTAGAGTTTTCAGTGCGGCTTTTAAACCTTTTGGTGTGCAAAGCAATGAAAATTGCACCTGATTCTGCTTCGCATAACTCGAACAGAGCTTTCAACTTGACACTGTCATACCCCTTCTACCGCGCTATTATAGCCACTAATAAAGGTATGGTAAATACAGGGGGTCACTTGATAGCATTTATGGCCGCTAGCATTCCAAGGTTATTCAATTTAATGTTCTGACTGTGTTTGTCCACTCAAGTTAGCTTGATCAGGCAGCTTTGTGTTGTCTGCAACTTTAGCCACTTTGTTAAGTAGTTTCTTTACTTTGCTGTATTCATTCAAACATCCCTCCACATATTTTTCATCTTGATCATACTCCTCACCTTCAGTTAGAAACAAAATTTCTTGGTTCAATTGTTCTATTTCTTCGGCTGTTAATTTTGCCTTTTCCATTAAATCAGTTATTACTTGGATGTCTTTCTCTTCTTCCTCTTATCTCTGTTTTAACTTGTTTGAGAGTTCTCGTCAATTTCATTTGAATAATTCCTCTGTATTTCTTTGTGTCCTTTGTATTTGTTTTCAAGTTCTTGTAACTTCTCCATTGTACAGTTTAGCCCATGCTAGGCGAAAATTGTTTACAAGCCACACTGTAATATGACACGAACGTTTCTATGTACTGCTTTTGTTACTAGTATTAGGCTCTACCAACGTTATAGGCCTAACGTTATGTTTACTCACTGTTGTTGCCGAACCGTGTGACATTGTCAGATTCCATCCACAATTAAGCTATGTTTTTTATTAAATTCAGTTTTTGTTCACAACTCACGCATGTGGTTTGCTTCTGATTAAATCAGAACCTAGTTCTGCTACCATTTGGACCGTAGTTGAATGCTACACGCCTTCAAATTATTAAACAACGCAGAGTTTTGCTTCGACACTTCATTTGCTTTAATGCCATTTTGTATTCCTGCTGGCTCGTTTCAAAACTTTATTTTCTTAAAACAAAAATAATGATCCTACATGAATTTGGTATAATTTCTCAATAGTGCCCTCTAAAACCATAACCACATTTCCCAAAAATTGAAGAAAAGTTCCTGAAAATTAAAGAAAGTTTTCCCTATTAGCAGCAACGTTTCATGGAAACCTAATTTTTCAGCTTGTAAGTGGGAAAGTGCATCACGTGAAGAAAATATTGAAAATTAAATTTGTTTTTAACTGAAAATAAATTCAACAATTCTTCTTTGCATTCAGAGGGAGAAACTAATGATAGAGGAAGAAACTAATTGGTGCAGAAAAAGATTCTTTTAATATGTTATTCTGTTCAAGAGTTAATGTACAGTAATTCAAAAATTCCACCAGGGTGTTGAAAAGTTATCGGTGCAGTAAGTCTTATTTACTAAACAGTACTGTACATGTGATACATGTATGTCAAAACTGCACTTCCAAGTGAATTTTTGATATACTTCTTTGAGAATAATATTCATTATTGTGTTGATAGAAATATTAGGTACATGTAACATGCATGAACAGATGGGTCAAACATATTTATTGTCAAGTGTAGTGGTATACATTTCAATACCTCAATAATTGAACAAAAAATGTTTCCAATAATTTAGGAAAGTATGTAATACTCAATGAATATACTTGAAAGAGGTACTGTACAGTAACTGTGCAATTGATAAACCCTGCAATCGAGTTAAAAGTGAGAGGAACAGATTGTTAGTTTTGACGGTCCTTTCTTTTCTTGAGTTTTACTACATTTGTTTTTTAATGTGGATGTTTCAACCTATAATTTGTTGCATCAGTTGTCGTAAAAGCATAAACAAACCTTGAGCCTATGTTTCTATGGTCATATGTAGGTGGGTAACTGCACCAAGAGGTCATCTCTAGAAGATGACCAGGCTACTGAATGGATTGCTGTGGTCTCTTTGCCAGAGGTGTATGAGCCAGAACATCAAAAGAGAACTGCCCAGTCCACCACATGCAGTATCCTTGACCAGGTCAGTTGTTAGTAAATTCATTAATTGTTATGTGGAAAATTCATTTGAAAGAAGTTTTCACAAGTTTGAAAAAAGTACATTTATTGTTCAGTATTGTACTGTTCCAGTAAAAGAATTACATGTAATGTAATTATTAGGTGTGACAACATATACATATCAAACCCAAGTAGAAAATTTGAAACTTGTAGGAGAAAATACTTGATCTTGATTTGCAAGTATTTGTGCATGGTGTGGAGCCATTGCTCTACTACATGTTCCCATCTGCCTTGTTTGGAAATACAGCATCTTTCAGAATGAAATATTTGTCTGACAAGCTTGCTCCCGAAGTTCATACAAAACAAGATTTCTTGCATCATCCGTCAGTTATTTTCCAATACTTAATCATCTCTTGCCAAGTTTGGCTTTGTTGTATACTCTGATCACATACACTATTCATATGTAAAACTTCACAGAAGCATTAATGATTTGTGTCTATAAAGTTTGTGCAATTCTAGTTGTTAATTTCATGTTATTAATTAGTGGAGTGTGTTCTATTCACAGGTGAAACAAGCCATGCTTCTGGGTGGTTCAGCGCTGCTTATCCTAGCTCTCAAACCAGCCATCTTGAAGCAGGTACTAACATTTACTTAAGTTTTGATATGAAAAATCCTTATTATCTTCATATTTAAAACATTTTAAAATTGATTTTGAGAGAATATGTTGTGGCATCTCATTTGATTATGTTTCAGGCTTCATTTTTTTAGAGTAATTATCTCTAAATTGAGCAATTTCTGAAGTATTTCTTGACAAATTTTAAACTAAAATGTTTTAGTACATGTAAGCAGGAATACTCTACACTATAACAGTAGCCCTTATGTAAGAGATGTTGCAGGAGACTTCCCTTGATTCTGTAATTTTCAAAATCTTTCTTAGACTCAATTTCACTTGTATGTTTTGGACCTTCTATGTGTATGAATTTTCAGTCATTTTAACCACAATCAGTTGTAATCTTCAAGCCTGTAAGCATTCATTTTGTATTCTCTGAAGCTTCTTCCACAGCTGGACACACAGCAGGAGTACAAGAAACCCATCGTTGCTGTGACGAGCAAGAAGGCTGTAGACACCATCAAGAAGGACATGACAAGGTCAGGCTCTCTCTATCTTGTTAGAAACTTGAACTTGGTTGGGAGAATGGCAGCCATACTCTTAGTTGAGTCACTGCCAGCCATACTCTTAGTTGGGTCACTGCCAGCCATACTCTTAGTTGGGTCACTGCCAGCCATACTCTTAGTTGGGTCACTGCCAGCCATACTCTTAGTTGAGTCACTGCCATGTGCATAATGTTTTGTTTGAGTATCATATTGTTGTCAAGAAGTTCAACAATTTTAGCTTAACCCTTGTCAGACTGAAATTGAGGGAAACGCAGTCTCCCATCATGCCTTGGCCCTTCAAGGATAACTATAAACCCTTGTTAAACTGAAATTGACTGAAGCCCAGGCTGGTCCCTATTCCAGTCCTGATCTGACAAGAGTTGTGGCTGAATGTGTGCCGAAGACTTAATCCTGTACCATTTGAATAATAATTGTATCATTGATGCGCATATAGCATAATAGCAGGGCTGCTATATAGGAAAGTCCATTTTTATGATGTGATTATGCAAAACAATAACATGGATTTTTCATTTTTTTAAACTTAAGTTGCATCTTTTTTAATTCTATTCATTTAGTGTAAAGACAGTCAGAGCCATTATCTCACCAGTCAGTGAGAAAGGGCAAGTCGTGGTAAGTATCCATTTCATTGACTTATGAATCTTGAAACAACAATATAAGAATATGTTGTACTTTGAATTATCCACATTGATGATTTAATTTTTCATGAATTTTACTCCATTAGTAATACTAAATAAAACTAAAGAGTATAATGTTTGGTAGATGCAAGATTTATTTCTACCAGACCTTAATTGAGCTAAAACAAAGCTTAGCTCACAATTGATTATCCCCTTGCCAACGAAGTTGGTGAAAATGGAATATAGCATCTGTACTGTTCATCCGTCCCTCTGTTTGTCCACCTCCATTGTCCGTCCGGCCTCTTGCATTGTTCAGCTACTGGGGAACCAAAGATTTCTGCTCTCGGAAAGGAATTCCAACTATTTTTATTAAAAGAAATGTATATAAAGTCAGTCGGCTAATATTTCAATTTAAATTCAGCTTAATACAAAGAATAATAGATGTGTTCCACAAGGAACACATCACTCATGTATCTTAATTGAACGTTTAAAACCTAATTATTTGTTTTATTTATCCACTGCTGATATTTTAGCTTTTGGGGGTTTTAGGTGTTGAATCAGTTTTATTTTGTTTCTTTTATGTATTGATAAGTAATCAACTTTTATTTTTTCATGCTCTTGTAAAGCACTTAGAGCTTTCTTTTAGAACAAGTGCTATATAAACATAATTTAATAATAATAATGATAATTGATTATGTGGATATGACCAAAATAAATGTGCCAAAGTTTCATCCTCCATATTACAAAATGGGGAGTGACACAAGTTAATTTTAAACAAAAAAGTATTCATACCTATGATTCGATGCAAAAATCAAAATTGAAAATAATGAATTTTAGAATGTCTTACAGAAATGATTGGTAGTTTGCAAATGATCTTCCAATCAACTGGGCAATTAATGTGCTGCTCCCATTTTGTAACTGCTGTTGGAATTGATACATTTTTACTAATTAAAGACTGATAGTAGTAACATGTTTAGTAGTATGGAAAGAAGCTGAAAATTTAAGTAAACGTTGCGTGTTGTCATTACACATATGAACTGGGTGAAGATTATTTTTCCAAATGGTTGGGATAGAATTTAGAATACCAAAGAAAACTGTAAACGTAAAGTTCCGTAATTTATGATTGTTAATAAAAGATCTATAACGGTGAGGACAATTTGCATCATCAGAAAGGTCTTTTACAAAATAAACATTTGCATTTAGCAGGAGCTTGCTAAAGAATAGCTTGATACCGATTTTAATGTAAGAATTATTAAGGACACTCTGAGTAGCATCATTTTTAATACATGGATGATGAAATGAATAATCAGACCATGCTTGGCAAACATGAAGAATAAACAGATTTGAGATATCAAGATCATGCTTAGCAAAATTACAGCTGAAAAGAAATTTTGAACCATATTTCTGTAATGCATAATCAAAAAGCAACTTCCATGATTTATAATCGTTGTCTAAATACATCCTCACCCACTTACATTTTAAACTTTAGGCAAAGGAGACTAGCTTTGAAAGAACCTAGAACAAATGAATTCCAGACTTGAATAGCAATTAGATTATTTGTTCTGGCATTTAAAAAAAAGTAGAACTATAAAGCTGATGACTCAATAGAATTCATCATTGTCTTGGGAATGAATAGCAAAAAATTAAAAAATGCATTCCAGACTTGACTAGCAATTAAAGGATTTGTTTTGGGATGAAAAAAAAGCAGAACAGTATAGCTGATGGATGACTCAGTAGAATTTATCATTACGTGTATTGGGAATGAATAGCAAAAAACAATAAGTCTTTACTTGAATAAAGTGGAAACACAATAGACTTCTAATAATCTCCAAATTAATCTGCAATGAATTTTCATTCTGATTTGGTCGATAGATCAGCCCTGTCTGGCTTTAAAGGGGAAAAAAAGTTAAGCATGTCGTTACTTGGAGTGTCAGATTTAAGTTAAGGGTTGAGAAAGTTGTGGTGCAATGGAGTGAGTGAAGGTTATAGTGAAGGTTGGAATGATGAGTTGGTTAAGATCTATTTGGTTGATGAGTGGATGGCAAAAGGTGGGTTGGTGTAGTAGGTGAATGGATGATGGTAGGTGAATAGGGGGATGAGATGTGAATGGGGGATGGTAGGTGAATGGGGATGGTAGGTGAGTGGTAGATGAATGAGGGATGATAGGTAAATAGGGAATGGTAGGTGAATGGGGGATGGTAGGTGAATGGAGGATGGTAGGTGAATGAGGCATGGTAGGTGAACGGGACATGGTAGGTGAATGGGGCATGGTAAGTGAATGAGGCATGGTAGGTGAATGGGGCATGGTAGGTGAATGAGGCATGGTGGGTGAATGGGGCATGGTTGGTGAATGGGGCATGGTAGGTGAATAGGGTATGGTAGGTGAATGGGGCATGGTAGGTGAATGGGGCATGGAGGTTGGTAGGTGATTGTGAATGGAGGATGGCAGGTGGAGGGGGCGGTAGGTGAATGGGGCATGTTGGATGAATAGAAGTGAGGGGATGGGAGTTAAGAGGAAAGAATGTTGGGTGGAAAATGGCAGAATGATTGGTAGGTGTAGGAATTGGGATGAAGGTGGGATGGCATGGGGCACAGGATGGGATGAAATGTGGGACAGGATGGCATATGTAATGGAATGTCATCTGGATTTCAGGTGGGATGGTATATGGGACAGGGTGGAATAGGATGGAATGGCCTGTAGGACAGGTTGGGATGGCACGTGATACAGGGAGGGATGGCTTGTGGGACAGGGAGGGATGGGATGTGGCCATGTGGTACAGGATAGCATGGGACAGAGGGCAAGGCATATGGTGGGATGTCATCTTGATTGCTGGTGTGATGGCATATGGGTCATGTGGTGGAATGGTATCTGGATTTCATGTATGATTTCCTGTAGGGAGGGATGTAAGATGGGACGGAGGGTGGAACGGAGGGTGGGATGGCGATTGTAAAGTCTGGTCATTTAATTAATTATCATCTAGGCTGTGTGTTAAATGATGAATTATTGGCTATCCGGGACTGCAAAAATTGTCATGCTGTGTAAATACCGTTACTACAATTTATCAAAATATCCCCCATATGGCAGATTTGAGAAAGCTTTATCTTGCTGCATGTTAAAAACCACAACCATTTCTGTGATACAAGCCCTGTCTGAACTTTCCGCTCCACTGTTTTAATGAAATGATCTATTGTTAACCAGCAAGTGCAGTGTATTTGCTTGCCTTATTATGTTGAGGGTGGTGAAGCAAAAAACTTGAGCAACAATAGTTGGCTGTTTAAAGCATTTATAGCTTAGTGATTTGTCTGGAGAGAGCATGCACCACTAACTTTACTTGTAATTGATGCAGTTGTTTTTAGAAATATTTTAAGCACAAAGCCTAATGGCCTTTATTCCTCATGTTATAATATCTCACACATAAAAAAACTGTTGCACACCAATTAATTTCATACTCTTGTCTTATTAATATATAGAAGATGCAATGAATGTGTGTTTTTACTGATATGTTTATGTTTGGTTGTTTGACTTTCTGTCTCTTAAGTAGCAGAATATCTCAAAAAGGAACGGTCATTTAGATGAAACTTAAAGAGCAGAATCATACTCCAGAGGGTAGCAACAAATTAAGTACATTTTGGGAGAGAATTGCAGGGTGAGAATGTTTCTGTGAGAAATGTCACTGAAAGGTAATGATTGCGATGTGTTGAGAACAAGGTGACTTCTTTTCTATTCTCTCAAACTTTTCATTCCAATTACACTCTACCTCACACTTTTCCACCTAAACTTTTCCATCTTCATTTTACGGGATTTTCTCTCTGTGGATGGGTGTCTGCTTTCGTTGAGATTGTTCTTTTTATTTTTTCCCTACTGTTGTGACCAGGTCTTCACACCCTTTTCAATATCTGTACAGTGGTTCTTATATAGTAGTCCTGTGATTTTTTGTCTAGTTGCCTCTGGTCTCCTGGCCCTTGGTATTTTTTTCCATCATGACCAAATGCTTCTGCCTTATCCTTGACTCTCTCTCTCCTCCCCTTGACCCACCAGATACCTTGACCATTTCTCAGCTCTAGTCCCCAAATGTTAAATATTTGGGCCACCAATAAACCAGACAGTTTCAAAAGAGTTTCCCCCTTCCTCATACAGAAGGCGCTTGACGGCCTTGTCGGTACCCTCCCCAAAATTTCTACCCTCAGATCTGCCAATCTACTGGTGCACTGCACCAGGGACACTCAAGCCACCACCCTTCTCACCACCAAAACCCTAGCTAAAAGTGGTATCGACATAAGAGTCACCCCCAACTGTTCCCTGAACTCCAGAAAAGACGTCATCAGAACCAGAGGCCTTGCCTACTTGACCGATGAAGACTTCGTGGAGGAGCTTACCAGCCAACACATTACTGACGCCTGTCGTATCGTCCTCATTAGAGACAGTGCTAAAATAACCACCAATACCATCCTTACTTTTGCCACACTAACTCTCCCTTCCCACATCACTGCCGGCTATCTGAGAATCCCAGTCACCCCCTACATTCCCAAGCCCCTTCGTTGTCATAAGTGCCAGAGGTATGGCCATGGGGAAATCTCCTGCCGCAGCCTAGCGCGCTTTGGCAACTCTGAAGCTCAAGACCATGACAGCACCTCTTGCACCAACACCCAACTCTGCACCAACTGTGACGGTACTTACCCAGCCAACCATCCCTCCTTTTCAAAAGACTGCCTCACCTGGCTTCAGGAAAAGCAGATAACCAAACTGAAAACCCATGCCAGCACCACTTACCCCAAGGCCAGGAAGCAATTCCTCGCTTCCCTCCACCCCAAACCTTCCTACTCGAGCACAGTCTTCTTAAACACCAATACCATCCCCCCCTAACACAACTAAAACTGACTCACATGCCCAAATACAAGCCAACCCACACCCAACAGATCTTCCTCAAGATAACTCCCCACCTCCTTATGGCATGCAACACAAACAATTACAATAACACTCACAACATTATACAATGGAACATCAGGAGCCTTAAGGCCAATTTGGAAGAAATTGACCCACTGGCCACCACCTTAAATCCGTCGTCTTCTGCCTTCAAGAAACCTTGAAAACCACTGACCATTATTCCTTCAATAACTTTGCTTGCTACCATAAACATCAAGAGGACGCTGACAGGGCCTGTGGGGGCGTCTCCATTTTCGTTAGACACGATATCCCACACAGCCCTATTCATGTGAACACCGACCTTCAGGCCATCTGTATGTCCATCTCCCTCCATAAAGCGTTCACTCTTAACAATATCTATCCCCCCACCCCATCCTATCCAATGTCAACATTTAGCCAACCAGCCTTAACAACCTTATCTCTCAGCTCCCCTTCCCTTTTATACTTCTTGGTGACTTCAATGCCCACAATCCCCTGTGGGGCTCCAATACCATTACCTTCACAGTGTCACAGTGCCCCCAGAGGTAAGCTTGTCAAAAACACTCTTCGACAGCACAGCCTCTCCCTGCTCAACACCAACTCCCTGACCTACCTTCACAGTGCCACAGGCTCCCTCACCTGTATTGACCTGTCTATCTGTTCCCCCAACCTCCTTGATTTTACCTGGAAGGTCACTGCTGATCTCTGTGATTGTGATCATTACCCTATTCTTATTCACTTTAATCTTCAAACCTGGCATCAACCCAGCCACTCTGGGCACCTTCTCCTGGTCCACTTTTCCTTCCTAGACCACTATTCACCTGGGCATCTCCACTCATCACAAAATCCAAACCCACCCCAACCTCTTCATCAACTTCCACAACCAAGTCAAAGACCAACTCTCAGAGTACACCTCCATCTATACTGATGGCTCCAAGGAAGGCAACAAGACAGCTGCTGCTGCCGTCATCCAAGACATCACCCTCAGTAGTAATAATAATAATAATAATGATATACATATATTTATAACGCGCCCCTTTTAACTAAATCGTCAGGAGCGTGGAACAGTAAGTAAAGTAAATGATAAGATATATGAAACAAATGAAGTATAAAACTAGAAATTTAAAAGCAAAAAATTGAAATACCTAAAATATGAATACGCAATTAATCAATACATAATTCATAGGCTAAACTAAAGATTAAAAGCTGAACATGCTGAATAAGAAATATAAACAAATGAAGTAAAACAAATAAAGTAAAAGTACAAATTACTGAAATACCTAAAATAAGTATACACAATAGTAGACTTTCCAACTACGTGTCCATCTTCTCAGCCGAGGCCAAGACCATCCTACTCACCCTTAACTTTATTGAGTACTCCCCGCTCAGCCACTTTGCCATCTTCCCAGACTCCAAGGCTGTCCTTCTTTACTCAATCTTAAATCGGATAATCCCACATACCACCTCCTGCGTAAACTCCTTTCGCTCCCCCTCTGCAGAGAAAGTATCCTTTGCTTCTGGATACCCATCCATGTTGGCATCCCCGGCAATGACAGAGCTGATTCAGCTGCTAATCTTGCCCTCAACCTCCCCCTACCCCCTTTCCCAAAACCCTTTCTGACATCAAACCGTTTATTACCTCCCTTGTACATGACTGCGGGTAAACCTCATGTGACTCCCAAATTGATAGCAAACTCCACGACATCCAGCCCACCATTCCGATCAAACCCACCATCCACAATCTCTTCCGTGCTGACAGCATCCACATTACCGGCCTTAGAATAGGTCATACCCACCTCACCCACTCACACCTCCTTATTGGCTCCCCACATTTTGGCAACAATTGCCATTGCCCCCTCACAGTCCACCATGCCCTCCTTGCCTGCCCCCTGTACAACCTTCCCAGAGCTTCCCTTGCCCCCCACAACTCACTAGCCGTGCTCTTCCAAAAACACCCTCTGGATGAAATTATCTCCTTCTTTCATCATGCTTCCCTCTACCAACATATTTAGTCTTCCTCTCCCACCCCTGTCTATCTACCTTTGCCCCCTTTTTTGCACCCCTGCACTTCCTATCTCGATCCCAGCTTTCTGGCTTTTAGTCCCTGTGTTTCTCTCAGACTCCTATTTTCTTTTCTTCCTACCTTTGGAATGATCTAACCTCTCAGGCACAATTTGACCCTCGCTGTCGTGGTTCGTTAAGCCCTCATCAAACAAACAAACAAACTCACTGAACCTGAGGAAATTGTATACATAAGTTTTACAGTTCCTGGGAATGTTATTAAAGATAACTGGCTTAGAAAACAAAAGTAACAAAAGATATGACTTTAGAGACTTTTGACTTTGTGGTAGTGATGCTTGGCATGGGAGGGTTTTAATACTTTTTTTCTTAAAGATATATGGGTTTATATTCATTTTTTGTGTAATAATAAAATAATTTGTATGTAGAAAAAATTAAAATTGTGAAATATTGTGATGAATGAAAAGAATGATAATCTCCTCTGCCAAGATGCATGTCTGTCTTGTTTTTCATTTTTACTGGGATCAGTTTCTATAATAATATTAGTTTGTAATACTTTCCATTATCATTTTTATTTTGTTCTGTTTGCTTGTACTGTTCAGTTATTTAAAATGTTTTAAACGAATGATAACATCAAGAATTTCTCATTCATTTTGAAGGACACTCCAAGGCTAACCTTGTGGTCAACTTGTGGTAAAGCAAGTGGTGGAACCCATAGGGAATGGGAAGGAACAGTGTGTTTAGGTGAAACACTGAAAGAAAACCAGGTTAGTCATAGGTGCTAGGTAGTAAAGGTGACATTTGAATTGGAATGACCTAATGCAATGGAGAATGCAACTCGGAGAAACAGAAGTCCCTGATTCTTGAATAAGAATTCATTCAACTTCAGTTGATAGCTCTGTAGATTGATATGTTTTCGGTCGTGTGTAGGTTATAAAGAGAGCTCTTTGTAAACATGTCTGTCATCCTCATAAGTTGAATTTTTGCTCAATTTTTCAAAAAGGATCCAAATTTTGAATATTTTAAATAAGTATGTTAAGATTTTAAATATAATTTTGAATTGCTTTCTTGTGATACCTACACTTTTCTGATATTTGATTTCCAAGTTATGTTTTCTGCTCTTATAACCTATAATGGTTTCCCATTTCTTACATATGAAAGCTATCCCATATAGAATATTTTCATCTTGTGTGTGGTCTGGTGGGGTTGAATATGCCAAAGTGTGGTGTGTTATGGGCACCCATCCTCAAAAGAAGATGTGTGTTTCAACTACGATGGAGATAAACTCATTTATTGCTTCCTCACGTCTAAATATATGTTGAATTCAGAATTCCACTTCAAAATTCAGAATTCCACTTCAGAATTCAGAATTCCACTTTATAAGAATTTAAAGTTTCAAAGTACCACAAATTTCCTCATACTGTATGAACATATGTGATGTGTTTTTAAAAAATATATTGTGTATAAATAGTGAAGGTGTTTTCAGATTAGTCTTTGGCACGATTCTTGCTGCTGTACTCAAGGCTTATGTTGAAAAAGACGTGAGATAGTAGTATCTTTTTGGCAATTCTGTGTACCTCGGGTATTTAACATTATTTCAAGAACCTTTAGAAATGAATCTATAGTATGAGTATTTACTATTTATTAATCTTTAATTGGTCTTAATGGATCTTGTCAGAGATACAGCAACCTGTCAATTTGCACACATACCTGAAAAAGTAATTATAGGCATAGTTATAAATTAGGCCTATGTGATTTGTCCTTCAACCATTCGTTTAGAATAATTCATATTGTTTTCTTACAGCTTTCTGTCAGTGCTCTATGGCAGGTGGTATTTTCAGGAATTGTTTCTGTCTACCTTGTCATCATGTTACGTCAGTGGAGGCGACCATTTCGCAACACTGAAGATGTTGAGGTACATAAGGGATTTAAAGTTCAATCTTTTTCAGGTCAATGGGTTCAGCTGTGTTGCTGTTTCATATATAAAATTGAAATGAAGCTTTGAGCTCAGTGAGCCGGAATGTTACCATGCATGTATCTTCATTTGTCTGGAATCCCAATATCACTGCAAATGCAATGTCAGTAAATTGCCTGTATTCAGAAGGCACCCCTTTCTTGGAAAGATTTTTATTGGAGTTGGGATGTGATTGCCACAGCTTACTTGAGGTGTATTTATTTGAGAGGAACAGTTAATAATAATATTACAAATAATAATGATAATATTAATAATAATAATAATAATAATAATAATAATAATAATAATAATAATAATAATAATAATAATTTAAATTTATAAAGTGCTTTCCATAAAAAAAAAAACAATTCCCAAAGCGCTGTACAAAAGGTAAAATGAGAGAAAATATTGAAAACAGGAAACAAGAAAGAAGCTAACAATTACAACAAAAAGTGACAAAATAAGTAAGTTTTTAACTTGGCTCAAATAAAGATAGCGAATGTGATGAGCAAATCTCAGCCAGCAATGATTTCCGCTCATAAGGAACAAAATAACTGAAGGAACGAGCTTCAAAGTATTTTTGTCTAATACTGTCTTGAATAAAGCGTAACTCCTGCGAGTGGCATTTAAGCTGGCGTGTGAAATAAGCTGATCCCCAGAAGATATAGCTCCCTCCTGAGAAATCATGTCAGAGAAAAACAAACGGGCATTGCCATTTAGGATTTTATATACAAGTATTAAAACGTTAAATTGAATATGTGCTTAATGACTGGAAGCCAATGAGGTCTCTGAGAACAGGTAATGTGATCATGTTTTCTAGTGCGAGAAACTAAACGAGCAGTGGCATTCTGAATACGCTGCTATCACAAGATGAGTTGATCATCAATGCCATACAGTAAACTGTTACAGTAATCAAGCTGTGAGGTAACAAAGGCATGAATTAGATTTTCAGCACTAGAGCAGTCGTAAAAGTTGACGAATTCTACCAATAGTGATTTCGTTTAAGTAGACCAAGGACACAATTTGCTTTGTCGCTTTAATTATTTATAAACTAGCAATAGTTTGTTATTAATTTCATTACCCAGGTACAGATGTGATATAACATGGTTTTATTGTCGTCTAATTACATCTAGTGACCCGTTCTGATAGTAAAGATTGTAAGACTGTATCTTTTAAGGGTTGAAAATGGTTTTCTTCATCACTTTTATGTTTCTTAGAATTTGGGTGTATGGTATAATTTTAAAAGACATCCACAAATGTAAGTGCATAAATTAAGGATTTCTCATTAAAGTTTCCTTTGCACTACTTGGCTAGAATTGTTTTCTTATGTATTGTTATTTTTCTCATTCAGGATTCTTTACAAAGGCTAGCCAAGTTTTCAGTGTCTAAAATGCCAACCAAACGGTACAAGAAGAAAAGGTTTATAGACGAGCCAGAGAAGGATAGCTGTGCAATATGTCTGGATGAATTTCATCATGGGCAAGTAAGTATTAGATTCATTCTTGTCACTCTCTATCAACCCTTGACAATTAGGTCTGTTTTGTGGTCCCCAGTTTTTGGCGATCCTACTCATGTAAAATTCTAGTTGACAAAATTGTTCAGCTACTCGCCAGTAACAAAACATAATATAGCCAAGATAAATGATCAAATTAAGAAGTCAAGATTTAGGTGCAAATGGCACATTGAAACAGCAAATATTTGGGATGTTTTTATCAGGGTTCTAGCTAGACAACTTTGAGTGCCGGGCAATGGTGAGGTGTAGTGTGCATATTAATTATTATTATTGCACTTTTTATATATTGCCTCTCCCGTGGATCGAAGCGCTTCACAATAAAATTGATAATACATGGACAAACTCTTAATATACAATATCAAAAAATTAAAGAATTGCAGGACAATGTACAAGCATAAAAGAATTGGTAAAAATCCAAAACTATATAAATAAAACAAGAATTTAGATATTATAGACAGCATAAAACCTATTTAGTAGGAAAAAGATGAGTCTTAAGGGCCTTCTTAAAAGTATAAACAGTTTGAGCCTGACGGATTGCAATAGGTAGATTATTCCACAAATGTGGTCCCAGGACAGAAAAGGCGCAGTCCCCACTGACACGATTACTTCTTGGCATCACAAGGCGAGTGTCATCCTTGTTGGATCTTAAACCAATGCGTCCAGGCTCATAAATATGCAGCAAATCTTGAAGGTATGAAGGCGCATTTTTTTTTAATGCATTTGTACACATGCAGTATGATCTTGAAATCGATTCTCTGCTGGATGGACAACCAATGAAGAACACGCAAGAGGGGGAAGCGCTTGTACGTCTATCAACACAAAAAATCATGCATTCTGCATGATTTTGAAGTCTTTGCAAGCGTTGAAGCTTATCACGTGATATGCCACCAAGCAGGAAGTTGCCATAATCCAGCTGAGAAAGGGCGAGAGATCGCACTGCATGAGCACAAGCATTTTGATCAATGTACCGCCGGATTCTATAAATATTATGCAAATGAAAATTAACAGTACGACATATTGAAGAGATCTGGGAATTCATATTCATACAAGGTTCAAACATGATATCTAAATTTGATTATTAGGTTATTTGCATTAGGTTATTTGCATAAGAATAGAGTTTCATACAAAATATTTGTGTGTGTGTGCATACTAATTAGCTTATTTGCACAACAATGAAAATATTTTTATCTATGATATCTCTTAAATGAAAGTGGGTGTGGGGACACTTTTTTTCTAATCTATGTTACTTGTAAAAACATGAAAATCAAAAATATATGGCAGGCGAGACTTCTAGTTAGTAATAGTAGCTGCTTTTAATGTGTTTTCTTTTAATTTGATAATCAGATCAATATGTGATGGGTATATAATCTTTTCATGAAGTGAAAGATGCTTTAGTGTTCATTGTGCACATTGGTTTGATCAAAGAATACCTCTACAAAGCTTATAAGTGTAGATTTGTTTGTTTGAATTTTCGTGAAATCTCATGTATATTTATGTCCTTCTCTCAGGTTATACGAATGTTACCATGCTATCATCACTTTCATAGTAAATGTGTGGACACATGGCTGATTAGAAAGCGCACCTGCCCACTTTGCAAAATGGACATAGTCGGTGAGTAGCCTTTTCATGACCTTTTACAGTATGCAGGCTTTTAAATATATTTAAATTATTTGATATGATATATTGCAATGTTGTATTATTTGTTAATATGCTTTCAAAGGCATGCACATAGGCCTTTTGCAGTGTAAAGGATCATTTAACACAAAATGGAGCACACAGAAGGAAGTCTTTCATTCTAATTCCAATGAGGAAATCTTTATTTTAAAGGATTAATTAGATCAGTGGTCAAGCAAGTCCATCTTATATGAAAGAAGACTTCAAAGGCAACAAAATGGTGAAGGAAGCATTCAAAATCTTATTCCGTTAAGGAGATATTCAAGTTTGAAATTTGGTATCATTTGTGTAGAAACGACTGAAATCAGACTAGTTGTAATGTCACTGCCTCAGATTCCACAAATTCTGTATGTTCTCTATTATATTTTGTCCTTCAATTTTGTGGCTTAAAACCATTGGATATGTCAGGAAAGTAGTGAAATAGAATCTTGTAAGGATAATTATAGTTGACCACCTGAAGAAAGTTTGAGAGAAAATAATTGAAATAGGAAAACGTTAAGTATATTTTCTATGAAATACATAAACAATTGTTAAGAATGAGGATAAGGGTGCCAACCTTCCATAGTAGACTTACTACATCAGTCATTTCTACAGAGATAAGACAGAGATTTAAACTTGGATATCTCCTTAACAGGATAAGATTTTTGAACGGTTTGTTCCTTTAAGCCTTAAATGCTCAGTGTGTTCAAAACGTTACTGCAATTTTTCTGAACTTTTTTTTTCAAAATTAATTTTCACAACTTTTTTCAAAATTAATGTTCACAACTTTCCTTCTATTTTCTATTACTACAAGTTTGGTTTATATGAATGCTAAGACTAAACTTTTCAATAAAAATTCAAAATAAAGAAAATATTGACATTAAATATGCAAATTTTAACCAAAATTAAGTCAATTCTTTTGAACTTGTATAAGTATCATTTCTAGTGAATAATGAAAATGGAGGATTTTTTTACATATTTAGACTGTTTGTGAAATTTCCTTTCCATTGATACAAGTCTAAATTAGGTTTTCTCCAAACAAAACATGCAAAAACAATGAAAATAAACAAAAATAATCACCCCTGTAATTACTCGCGAAAAACAAACCCGGGTCCACTCACACACCGCTACACCACACTACCTATGAGTAGATTGTGAGTTCGTTTTAAAACATAATTTTTTGTGTAGATAAAGAGGGGGTTAATTGCTCTTTGAGTTTTCAATTTAAAATTTGGGGAATTCCAATTCCACCGATATATTTTGTGCAAGGCAATTGTATTGCGATCAATTATGATCAATAAGGATGTACAATTTTTGTCAAAAATTGGTCTCAAAAAGGCTAAAAATCATGAAATTTTGCACAAATTTTGCCAAAAAAGATATTGATGACAGGGGCTGTCAAAATTCAACTGGAATTAGATGCATTGATGTCTTTCACAGCTTCTCACAGATTTTCAGGCTAAAGCAAGGTCTGAAAGTATGGCAAGTAAGTTTTTGAGCAAAAAAAATGAAATTTGATGAAATTTTTACCCATTTTTAGGTGAGCTTTTTCAAAAATTCTCAAAATAACTCTCATCAAAAATGTTAATTTATTGAAAGATCTATTCAAGCTCTTCTAAATGAAACCAGGATCACTGCTGTGGGCCGTTTTTGAATATTGAATGTCCAACCGGTCATCGCACAAACTATTCAAGCTCTTCTAAATGAAACCAGAATCACTGCTGTTTTTTGGGATTTAAGGATTAAAGTCTTCTTTCATATAAGATAAACTTGCTTGACCGCTGAACTAATACTTTGACTTCCACAATTTAGTCTACAAATGACGTATGCCAGATAGTAATTCCTTAGAAAATGACATTAAATGTTCATATTTCTTAGCAAACTGTGTTTTATTATCTCCTTGCAGACAAATGAATGGAATATAGAATCTTTGCCATTTCTGTCAGTGGGTTTATCCATCTGTCCACACAAGCATTGAATTTCTTAAAATTATGTGGTTTATAATTTGTTAATATAGTAGCAGAATGATAGAACAATCTTGATCTTCATTGTTGAAACATCTGATGCCACCACAAAGGTAGCACACAATTAGTCCAGATTTCAGCTGTATTTATG